>JAFMTC010001227.1:282618-317109 GCA_018845635.1 Nicrophorus orbicollis
ATAGTTAGAGAATGTAACGCATATTCATTTATTGCTGTGTCTAGAGCCGTTTGGTTGTAATTCGCTGTCAAACTTGAAGAAACGAAAAATTAACAGTCGATAAAAGCAGTGTCCTCACGTTTTAGTGATTTGTTCGAAAACCATAATAGATAGAAATGATATAAAAGATGTTTATGAAACTAGGATAGTTAGGGAATGTAACGCATATTCAAATTCTATAAATATTTCAAAAAAATTAAGTGTTGTAATAGATAATTTTGTTAAATTCTGAATGTATGTTATTTGGAAACAAGCTTTTTTTTTTAAAACGACTACTAAATATATGATTTAAATATTAAACGTTCTCCTTAATGAAGCAAACACTGCAAGAAATTTGGGTTTGACGATCAAGGCTAAGCGTGTTATGTCGCAAAGTGTGTTTTTAACACAAAATGGGTTCTTAAATCAGCGGGAATCCGATAGAAGAAACGGCTATTTGCTAATAGAATAATTAAAATTGCAAACCGAAATTAACATAACGTATATTTCGCGTTGAAAGTTCAGAGTTCGCCGAATCCGAATCGCCGTCTGCTCACGCTCAAACTAAACAATTATCTTTGCGAACATGCAATACATAATACACTATACTCCACTAATTATATAACCAGTGTTAAAGAGACTAAAGCCATTCGTATATATATATATATATATAAGTTAATGTGTGAAATGAAACACATTGCAAGAGGGATTTACGCAACTAATTGCTTTAGAGATAAATGAAAGTGAAGAACAATGATGGGTAGAACAGTAAATCCCGGTGCTGGTTGAGTAAATTAATCCGCTCCATTATCCTGCGTCCTTCAACTTTGCAATTTTCCTCAAGATTGCAACGAGCCGGACGAGGGAAATCTTGAAAATAATTCTTGCGCCAATCAAACGACTAAAGAGACGACGATCAGCGGTGGCTGAGACAGCATTACGTAACCGATAGATACCACGACCTTAAATCGATCCTGCGGGTGCGTGAAATTGTTGGAAGCCGCTTTTATTTCATTCATTCAAAAGGTTAAAATGCAATGAATTTGATTGTTTCGGTTACTGATTTCCAATAGAAACCGTCATTATACAACCGTTTTTTCATCTTTTGCCTGACTCAGATCATTATTCTGAAATTATTAATTGCTTAACCTTTACATATTGATAATAATAGCAACTCTCAAACTTGATGAAACGTTTTGGTTACATTTTAATAAGTATACGTAACAAATTCGTTATTAAGCAACGAAATTACAGCTAAATATTAACTTTTCAATTGCTTTAAATTACTATACTTAAAACGATTGTTACTTAGATGCAATTTATTGTTAAACTACAATAGAAGTTTTCTCAGATTCATTTTAGAATTTTGGTTATTTCTCAATAACTATACGTAACAAAATAATAATTCAACAACGAAATGAAAGCTAAATATTCACTGTTCAATTACTTTAAACTGTTCTACTTAAAACGATTGTTATTTAGAAGGAATTCATTGTTAAACTATTTGAAGCCTCGTTTTACAATTTTGGTTACTTCTCAATAAGTATACGTAATAAAACAATAATTAAACAACCAAATTAATGCTAAATATTCACTTTTTAATTACTTTAAACTGTTACACTTGAAACGATTGTTATTTAGACGTAATTCGTTATTAAACTATTTGAAGCTTCGTTTTACAATTTTGGTTATTTCTCAATAAGTATACGTAACAAAATAATAATTAAACAACGAAATTAAAGCTAAATATTCACTTTTTAATTACTTTATGCTGATATACTTGAAACGATTATTTTTTGGACGTAATTAATTGTTAAACTATTTGAAGCTTCGTTTTACAATTTTAGTTACTTCTCAATAAGTATACGTAATAAAACAATAATTAAACAACCAAATTAAAGCTAAATATTCACTTTTTAATTACTTTATGCTGATATACTTAAAATGATTGTTTTTTAGACGTAATTCATTGTTAAACTATTTGAAGTTTCGGTTTACAATTTTGGTTACTTCTCAATAAGTATACGTAATCAAATAATAATTAAACAACCAAATTAAAGCTAAATATTCACTTTTTAATTACTTTATGCTGATATACTTGAAACGATTGTGTTTAGACGTAATTCATTGTTAAACTATTTGAAGTTTCGTTTTACAATTTTGGTTACTTCTCAATAAGTATACGTAATATAACAATAATTAAAGAACCAAATTAAAGCTAAATATTCACTTTTTAATTTCTTTATACTGATATACTTGAATCGATTGTTTTTTAGACGTAATTCATTGTTAAACTATTTGAAGCTTCGTTTTACAATTTTGGTTACTTCTCAATAAGTATAAGTAATAAAACAATAATTAAACAACCAAATTAAAGCTAAATATTCACTTTTTAATTACTTTATGCTGATATACTTGAAACGATTGTTTTTTAGACGTAATTCATTGTTAAACTATTTGAAGCTTCGTTTTACAATTTTGGTTACTTCTCAATAAGTATACGTAATAAAACAATAATTAAATAACCAAATTCAAGCTAAATATTCACTTTTTAATTACTTTATACTGATATACTTAAAACGATTGTTTTATAGACGTAATTCGTTGTTAAACTACAATAAAAGTTTTCTCAGATTCGTTTTACAATTTTGATTATTTCTCAATAACTATATGTAACAAAATAATAATTAAACAACGAAATTAAAACTAAATATTCTATATAATACTGATTTAGTTAAAGTTTCATCACAGTTTTGCTTAAATCATGAAAAATATACATACTTTATTTAGCAAGTAAATTAAAGAAAAGATTCACTCCGTCATGTTTACTTGTATCTATCCTTAATTTCTCTCGCAAAATCAAAGAAAAAAGCATTGCTTTTACATATATTTTGACCCTTTAAAACACCTATATAACTCTTATATCAAGGTTTAATTTAACAAAGTTATTGTCTGAAACCCACCCAATCCTTGAATAGACCTTAATTTAAATAATTGTAATAGTATTTTTCTAATTAGTTTTCAATATAAAATGAGTATACAGACAATAAATCTCATAAATTCGATAGAAAAATGTCAATAGTAATGGGAAATATCAATGAATAACTCAGCAATTTCATGGGTGAGGCCAATAAGACAATGACCTTAAATATAGTTTTTTTAGTAGGTGTATGCCAATAACAATAAAAGTTTATTACTGTTTTACTCATTAGAAGCTACGAATACTGATTGAGTCTTTTTAGAACATAATAAAAACCGGTATTTCCTGCAATTCAAATACAAATTAAAGGTTATTACATTATTACAAAAATAGTTGTGTTTAAACAAAGAAAAATAGAATCTTACTACTATAGTTTACAATATAAAGTATTTAGAATGAAAACATAATACAAAATGTAAACAATTTATACAGTTTTAAATAAAGCTATTTGAATTGTACTTATTTTGCAGTTAAAGTTTGTTAATTAATGTATCAAATATGGTGAACGAGAATAAGAAACTATTTGAAAGTTAATGAAAAACAGGGGATTATATATTGATTAAATTGTATAGTTTATGTAATTTATTAGATGATTAAGTAAATCTAAACATCTAAACATACGTTAATTTTGTTTAAATGTGAATTGTTGTAAGAATTCGAATAAACAACATACTTACCATTTGCGGTTTACTGTTACAAACGCTAAATCTTTTACGATGTTCAATTATTGGAGTTGTAAAAGCACGGCAACAAAAAAAAAACTATTAACGTGCCGACTAGATGTGAATCCGTGTTATAATGAAGTTGATTTGAAGAACAACAAGAAGTTCAATGCGTACATCTCTTTAGTTTTAATGAATTCCTAATAATTCATTGCAGAAACTTCATCCTTTGTTATTGAAATTTCGACGTGCCTCAAGCACCGCAAGTTTCTTCGTTGCCCAACGGAAAGTGGGGTCAAAAAACCACACACATTGACTACGCATAAATATGATTGCACCGGACAAATTGCACTAACTCTAATGTCAAATAATGAAACGTACGTGTTGCGGCATTTCCATGTACAAGAGGACATTTCCAAAGCCGGGTTCGTTAATTAGTTCATTAAGATCGGAAATAATTAAGTTCGAAAGGAAGTCGAGTTCCATTCAGATCTTGCTGTTATGAATCGAACTCTTTGAATACCTCGGCCTCGGGTCAAGTTCACTGAGAGTGAAACTGGATCAGTCAACTTTCTATCTTCGTTTCTGCTATGATTCCAGATGGTGACGAGAGAGATGTAAATAATCACAAGTAATAGATATTTCACTTAGCATAATATGCAAATCCTATGGGATGATTTATATGTTACGTGGAAGTGAAGAAATATAATTAAAGAAAACGGAGAAAAACGCGATGGGAATTGAGCCAATTGCCGGATTGCACGGGAATCAGCACTTATTTCTATAACGATCATTATTATTATATCATTATTTGAAAATAGATCGACAAAACAATAAATTTTCGCGAAATCGACGCGAAATTACACACAGCCAGCAAAACTTTCTTAAACTGGTTTCCCCTCTGTTGATTTATCATCTTGTCCTTAAAAGAAACCGCTTATTTTGGGACTGTTCTTAAGCATACCTTAAAACATACCGTTATACCTCAACATTTTACAATTTCCTTCTTTGCAACACCCGGAGATTAATTAGAAAACTTCTTTATAATTTTCTTAATTTTTTATACAATCGTTTCGTGATCCTCATTCACGCAAAATACATTGGATTCTCCTCAACGTTCAATAATTAACTTTTATTAACCATGATTGTATTGATTTATCGAAACAATTAACGAAATTGCAGCAGTCTTCGAAATCACTTTTACGAACGTGACTGAATGAAACGTGTAAAAATAATTATCAAAAAAAAACGATAATTAATATCGTTGCTGTTTCTTGTATAGTTTATGGGAGGCTATGTAATAACAACAACAACAAAAAATGAATAGAATTAATAAAAAAAAATCGATAGTTTTATTAGATAAAATTCCATTATTACATGATTCGTCTATAAGTTGTTTACCGAAGCGCTATATAATGAACAATTAGTATAGTAATTATCTCATAAAGGTCACATAAACGCTGAGTTTTTTGGAAAATCTGTTACATAAGAAAATAGTGGGCTTCATTTTTTTTTGTACATTGGATATGCCGATTTTCATTATACTTTATTTAGACTATATTGCCTAAAAACGGCTTGTAACAATAACACTTTCTGTGAAAGATTTCGTTTTACACAATTTTTCTAGGAAATATTCAAGAAAAAACTTAAATTTTATTAAATTTAATGCATATTTTATATTCATATCATAATAAGATGTCATTTGTGTGTGGGAAAGAAGCGCTGATTCGGATCTTTCATTTCTCCGAACTCTCTTTTAGTGACATTTATTTTATTTTTTTTATTAACTTTTCGCTCTTTAAGAATAGAAATTATGAAATTAGCAATTCAATTCAACAGCTATAGCAAGTTTAAAAGTTACAAAAATGATTGCATCTCCGGTTTTGCTTAATTCCATTATGCCATTGATAATTTGCCTGAAATTGGGCAAGACTAGAGGATTTTGCTCTTGTGTCGGGTGTAAAGTTAAGCAAGAGGTGGGATATTTTAACGTCTCCGGTCTCAGGAATCTCCATTGGTGGGGCTTCAACGAGAATTTGTATAAATATCTGCCGGATGGATACAGGCCTCACACACAGTGATCACCATTTTTTATCAGTGTTTCGGATTATCTGACCGTAAAACCGTACCAAAAACCATGAAGTTCATAGTAAGTTCATCAATACTACTTGTAACAATTTATAACAAACTTAATTCAATATTTAAGTTATGTAATAAACAATAATTACGTTTATAATAAAGCAATTTTCGAGCTGAAAACTCTATGGTCAATAGCTTTTTTGCAGTAATAGGAATGTATTTTCTTAATAATTCTTTATTACTATTGCATTGAGTTTATATTTTTATAACTGAATCAAGAAATTACATTAATTAAATTGAGATTTACACAAAAAAAAACATTGATCAAGTTTGTCCTATTTTTGCAATTATTTTGAATGGATTAAGTATACGCATTTAGTAATACTTAATTATGGTAGAGTGTTTTGATATGTGTTGAAACAAATTAGCATAGGTCAAAGATGATCTTTTGTTTATACAAATGTCTGATTAATTGATTTTCTTTTGCAAAGGTAAAGTTAATTCTATTTAATCAATGTAAATATTATCAAAATGTTATAAATTCTAAGTAAACAAGAACAATATTGTTGTGTAATAGTAACAGACAAGTGTAATTGGTAACAATAATAACAAATATAAGTGGGTAGGCGATGGAAAAACAATTGATGGTACTTGTTTCTCAACGCGTATTAAGAAAGTTTTTCTTTTGTTTTTCAATTGAACGTGTATTGTGGACAATATTTTAAAACTTTTACTTTCAGATTTATTCTTTGGCTCTGTTCGGTGCAGTTCTTGCCGCCCCGCAGGGCCCGACGACCGAACCGGTTCCGATCCTGAAACAGGAACAGGAAGTCAATTACGACGGTTCTTACAAATGGAAGTGAGTACCTTCAGTTCATTCATCCACAATTAGTTACACCTAGAGAGCATCCATTCTCTTGAATTTGATTGACAAGTGACAGTTTTGACATTGCGTTCTTGTCGTAGCTACGAGACCGGAAATGGAATAGCTGCAGAGGAGCAAGGATTCCTGAAGAACGCCGGGCAACCTGAGCAGGAGGCTCAGGTGGCTCAAGGACAATTCCACTACACCTCCCCTGAAGGACAGCTGATCCAGCTCAGTTACATCGCCGACGAGAACGGTTTCCAGCCGCAAGGAGACCACCTTCCCACCCCTCCGCCGATCCCGATCGCCATCCAGAAGGCTCTGGAATACCTGGCCTCCCTACCGCCGACCCCATCCCCGAACAGGCGATAATTTGTTGGTTTAGTGCAATGTCCACAAGTTCGAAGCGCGATTCTTGTTTGCAATAGTATTTATTTTTTTCTAGTATCTAGATGATTAACAATAGAATCACCAGCAGCTTTGCAATCAAGAATGCATCTTCGAATTACGTGCTTCAACAATTGAATTTATTTTTGTGTGTATATATATATTCAGTAAAATATAATATTTTTTGTACTTCTACCAAATAAATAACATACTATTATATTTTTTTTACAATAAAATAACTAAATATTAATAACATTTCTTTTCTAAATATCTGAATGGATTGATTGTAAATATCGTTGCAAAAATAGAATGTTTATACGAATACTATTTTCTTTTCTAATTTGTGAATATGCAACCAAATTTTACATATTCAACATTGAAACAAGTCGTCTAAGGTGATTTTCTTGCAATATGACTTTTTGAAATAATGTTGGAGTTTTCTTCCGCCAATTAAACTCACTTAAGGCAACTCATTGATTTCTGGTAAATAGTTCATATATCTTAATTAGTTTACTAGTAGATTTTCAGCTAGTTTGTTTGGTTGTGATACCTTTCACTAAAGTTTGTAATTACACTTACAACTGTTTCCATTTGTAAATCACTGTAGTGTAAAACACTCTCGTCTACAGAAAAGATGTTTTAGATGTTCCTTTTGTACTTTGTTGTTTTAAGTTACTGGTCTTCCTCATAGTAAAGATGACATGGGTAGATTTAGTTTCGTTCGCTCTAGTTTTTCTGAGCAAGTGTTCAATCTCATTCAATCCTGTTTTGCAAGAAAATGAAACATATATTTGTATGAAACAATGGGTGAAACACAGTCGTCTACAGAAAAGATGTTTTAGATGTTCCTCTTGTGGTTGTACTTGCTGTTTTAAGTTATTGGTGAACATGTTGTCTTCCTCATAGTAAAGATGACTTGGGTAGACTTAGTTTCGTTGGCTTTAATGCGCCAGTCTCTGAGCAAGTGTTCAATCTCATTCAATCCTGTTTCACAAGAAAATGAAACATATATTTGCATGAAACAAATCAAATTACAATCATCCCAAAGCAGACGATGCTTATTAAAGAATGCGATAACAATACATCAGCTTTAACTGTTGTTTTTTTATTGAAATTGTGAAAAGTAACAAGGAAAACGCCATTTTAAGGAATGTTTATTTTATGTAACAATGAAATTAGCCTGCTTTACGGACATCTTCATTTAGACCAGAAACACTTCGGTTAACAGCACTTTGTTAACTCTTTGATAAATAACTCTATTCAATGATAAATAACTCTATTCAATGCATATTAGCATTAAAATACATAACATTTCATTGAACTAAAAATGAAATCAAGAAATATTCAGATGAGTAAATTGAACAATTTGAACAAGTAAAATGTTAAAATACCAATATATTGCAAAGGTATTAAGAAAAAATCAATTTTACGTTATATATTTCAAGTTTACCATAGTTTAAACTATAATCATTCATGAAATTTAATACTACAACACTAATTAGTGAAATAAATTGCAAATTTGTCTTGCTCCATGTCGAGATTTTAACGGTCTCCTAAACACGTCATCAAAAGTAGTTGTACATATAAATAATAGTATTATATTCTACATAACTGTATGTAAACAAACTAAGCCTGACCTGTCTTTTTTGCATACGCATTAATTAATTAAACTAACTTTGCATATTTGACCCCAATTTGACTCCTGCCAAATAAAAAATATTCGTAAATTCACACAAATAATAATAATATTAATAATAATTAGAAGATATAACTAATTAATAAATGTGAAACTGTAGGAAATGATTTATGGGCACATATTTGTGGTTTTTCCTGAATCAAGTAGTCGTAATCGAAATAATGACAGTTTAAACGTCAAAAACGGATATACCGCTTTTTAGTACAGACACATGTTACTTAAAGAGGAAGTAGCCTGAGTTTGCATAATGGTAACGTATATGGTTTTCCTGTATTTTCATGTCGTGTAATGCGAAGTTATAAAATTCGCTTAAATTTATCTGTTATTGTAATAAACAATAATCATTTTAAGAACATTTCTCTTTAGCTATAACTATGATTGCCATTTACGTACATGATAATAGAAAGTAAAATTGTAGGAAATTCAATGAGTACACGAACATCTCTTTAGCATCGATAGTTTTCCTGTTGTTTGCACTCAAAATAAGTTTTGCTATTCATCTTTAATAATTAAACAATTACACGGTCGATAGCCGTGAATAGATCAATAAATAACGTAGAACAGTTATGATCACATTAGCGGATCGACGAAGTTGAAGTAGCCAATATTTATTACGGATTATCAAGAGACGACGACATTGAAAATGCAAGATAAATCATGGATTACGGTTTCTCCTTGTAATATATATGACAGATGAAACAAGTTGGAAAACTATAAATCGGCAGTTATCTAGTATTAATTTGAAATGAAAATAAATTATCATATTATTAATATAATATAAGGTTAATCCTGAAGTATAAAAACCGAAACAAATCGATTAAGAAACACACGTAATTATCAATATCCTGTTGTCATTATTATTATTATTAGTATTGAAAGTGTTACTTTTTTTGGTTTGTCAATGTACTTAAACTAATAATTGTCACGTCAGTCAAGGATACATTTTGGAAGGAGACTTTGAGAGTACTTCAAATTATGGTGCAATATCCATAAATAACAATACGTTATTTACTTTGTATTGATTTTGATTTTCAGTTTGATTGGAATGTGAATAATCTAATTTGGATACTCGAAGCTGATTTACATAAATTATTGGTCATTAAAAGTTTTGTAAATAATTTGCAGATAAAATAAAAATTGTTTTTCTTCAATGTAGTGAAAAAAATAGAATTCGAATGCGTTTCTTACATAAGTTGAAAAATGTCAAGTGCATGTTTTGTGTGAACCTTCGCCAAATATAGCGAATTTTATACTGCAAAACCATATAAAGTTATGTACGATTTCCACAGTAGTAACGTTATTTATTTGTAAAAGAATACAAATAAACAATCCGATGAATGCCATGAAAGTTGTTTAAAAATTCGGATTCCATTTGCTCATTATTTAGTAAACTAAAAAATAAGCTGTCTGCTAATAAATTATAAGACATTAATATTTTTTTTCTTCACTAGTTTTTGAAAACTGATAATTTGTTTATGTCGTGAATTTGCTTCCTTGATTTCGTTATTTCTGTGCTTGCTCCTATTTGCTAATAGTTAAGAAGTGTTTATTTCGGAAACGTTGATTTATTCGCGTTTCGAAAGTATTGAACTTTTGGAGGCGGGAAAGCGCATTGCGAAATTGTCATAAACCCAGAAAAGGTTAAATAGATTATACAATGAATTTCTATACAGCCAGGACCGATGGATTACCAAATACAAGTCTGATATTACAATTTGCTTTTTTTTTGGGTAAGAGATCAGAGGATTCGGTAAAGTGGGAGATGGTATCTAGTATAAATGGTTGAGCCCACACTTCCATCGGCATCATCATTATACGAACCATTCAAACGCACAGCCAAAGATGAAAACCTTTGTGAGTATTAGAGAAAGAATCGATTGCATAACAAATTAATCACACTTTTTCTCTCTCTCTCTCTTCGTATCTCTTAGATTGTTGTTTTTGCGTCCTTCTTGGTCCTCTCAATGGCCGTCGACATTCCCATCCTTCGTCAGGTGACGGACATCAACCCGGATGGAAGCTACAATTACGCTTACGAAACCGGAAACGGAATCGCCGCCGAAGAGCAGGGATTTCTGAACGGGGAAGGACAGGTGGCTCAAGGGCAGTTCCAGTACCCGTCTCCTGATGGCAAGACGGTCCGTTTGGTGTACTTGGCCGACGAGGATGGGTTCAGGCCGCAGGGCGATCATCTCCCGACCCCACCCCCGATCCCACCGATGATCCAGAAGGCCTTGGACTATTTGGCGCGTACCGGCAAATTGTGAAAAGGACAAACGTTTGATTTTTAACTAGTTTTGTAAAGTCCCCCCCACTAGTCATAGTAGTGTCCGTTCGAATCCTGTAAATAGACTTTTGAACGAATTTGTTGATTAAGTTTAATGAGCACTGTTGACCTCAGGATTTTGTCTTGTTTTAAGCGTACATTGATAATAAATTTTTGATACTATTATATTGTGGATGTATTACAACCTTTCGAAAGATTTATCGGTCTTTGAAGCAATAGGATTGCGAAAAAAAAGCACATTTAAATAATTTGAATTTCAAAATGCGAAATATTAGGTAAGAAGATGCTGCGGTCGTTAGCCTAATTTATTGTATGATTATAATTAGTAACCAATTGCTTTTTTCAATTGAATATTTAATATGTTTGCTTAATTATTTTCATATACAATCGATTATTTCCTAATATTCAACAACTGGTTTTAAGCATCAAGAAAACGCGTTATAACTTAAAACAATTGCAGTTGACAGTTGTAAAAAACAGTTGAATTTATGTTAATTTTATTGTCTGACGTTTTTAATTACTTTTATGCAAATATTGATATCACGTCACGTTGCATCAATAGTAATTGGGATTATGTAAAAGTTGTTATTCCAAAATTAGTGCACTAAAATGTGTATAATAAAACCAAAAAAAACCTTTCCTAAACCATCTTCTTTTCTTGTTTCGTTATTGTATTTGTTATTTTTAATACTTTTGTAACTGAATAAACAAATAAAGTAAAAGTAATTATGTTATCATAATATAATTAATTTGCTTATTATTTATCAATAATCAATTAATACAATCAAGAATCACCAAGTAAAAACTACTCTAATTGGGAAAAAAGGATATAATACAATGTATTAATTCCGAAAATACATGTCATAATATATAAACAAAATGGTCTAAAGACATATGCAACCAAATCAACACGAATAACATTACACTTTAAGAACGGTATTTCGATTATTGTTATACACGTAAAAACAATTGAATGATTAGTATGAAATGGCATAATAAAGTTTAGTAATTATTATATGCATTTTGTTAACTACTACTAATTAATATATTAGAAATAAAGAAGTGATTCAAGAGACAGAAATATTGGAATATATGAAATATTAATAGTATTATCATCAAATTTAGTCTTTCCATCTGAATTGTAATTGATTTTTGTTTAAATGTCTTTTAAATTAATCCTAATAATTGACTATACATGAATTAATTCACCATAATAGTTTCTAGTTTTCTTTTGTTAGTATAACGATAACTAGAATCTTTGATATTTAATATAGGGCTTCTAGATTGATGTATTTATATAATAGGATAAAATTATATATTTTTGATACAAATAAAGGTAAATTTTGTATTATATTTTTCAATGTAATTTCTTTATTTTACTTTTTTTGTAATTTTGTTTGCATCTAATATCCAATTCGGCATTTTGAACTTAATTTAATGTTCTTGTGGTTGTGGGTGAGCTGCGAGGTAATCAAGAGCCCTTTGGATCATGGGTGGGACTGGTGGAGGAGTTGGCAAGAAGTCGGCTTGGGGTTGGAAACCGTTCTCGTCGGCGACGTAGTGAAGGGCGTATTTGGTTCCATCTGGAGCGGTGAATTCGTAAGATCCAGTAGCTTCAACAGCAGCGTTTTCGGATCCGGCGTTCTTCAGGACTCCGTGCTCTTCAACAACGATTCCATTGGAGGTTTCGAAAGCGTGCTTGTAGGTCCCATCGAAACCGACATCAGCTTCTTGTCTCAGGATTTGGACAACATCCTCAACAGCAGCGGCAAGGGCCAAGAAGGCAACAACAACGAATACCTGATAGAAAGCAATGATTAGTTTACAATAATACTGATGTATTAGCTTGCACTCACAGATTTCATATTGATTTGGAGATTAACTGTGTAATGATCATTTTTCGGCGATGATCACTATTTATACACGATTGTGCGAACGTGAATGGAAGATGAATTATCTTGAGCCACTTTTTTCTTCTTCTAATAGTTACCTGTCCCCAAGGCCGTTAAGTTTGCACATCTCGGACAAATTCACTTTTTGAAGATGAGCCACGCTAATGAAGGTCAACGATTCATACGCACGTTAAATATCAAGGAAAGTTAATTACTGACAATCGAAATAAAAATACTATTTATTAATATTAAATTGTATTAAGTATTAAGTATAGAAATATTCAAGTCAAACATAACGTTGTAGTAAAACTAGAGTGGGTTATATAATCGTGTTTTGCGGTAGGCAATGTGGAGTGTTTAAGTGCGGTCAAGTTCAAGCATATTGAGATGATTTAAATTGCTGATTCACTGAACCACTTCTAGTTTCATTCATTGATCTTTCTCAATCTCCTTTTTCATTCATTCCTTTACAATTTTATAAAGAATTTATATAATTTATTTGAAATTTCCGATAAAAGTTTTGCACTAAAAACTATCAATTAAAGTTTGAGTTCATTGAATTGAAGATGTATAATTAGTTTACTAATATTAGGAAAATAGTAAATTATAAATATGTTATCTATTGCATCAGTATTTATATTTGTTTGGAGATTTTTCATTCTAGTTGTCTTTGATCCATTTTACTTGTATAAAATTACTACAAATACGAATGTGATTACAAATCTTTAAATTTAGAAATATTCTATAAAACAATATAATATTTTATAGTTTTGTTATTAAATATTTATGTTAATTCTAATTAACAAATTTTTTAATCATGTGAATTGTTTGAATAAACTTTGAAGTACTTTTGGTGATAAACATAACTTAAATTTTGTAATTGTTAATGCTATTTACATTTTCATTTTTTTCAATTAAAGAGATCTTTTATGAATACTTTGATGTAATTGTATTCAAATTGTTCAAATTCCAAAATATGATGAGATTAAATATCGAAAGGGTGAAAAAACTTGGGTTGTAATTATTAAAAGACAATAAATTGGTTTGTGTTGATGATTTTTTATTTGCTCTTAAATCAAATTGGTCGTATTTACAAGTTGTATACACAAAGAGTTATTTAGAATTTCTTTCCATGTTCTTGTGGTTGTGGATGGGCTGCGATGTAATCAAGAGCCCTTTGGATCATAGGTGGAACTGGTGGTGGAGTTGGCAAGAAGTCGGCTTGGGGTTGGAAACCGTTCTCATCGGCGACGTAGTGAAGGGCGTATTTGGTTCCATCTGGAGCGGTGAATTCGTAAGATCCAGTAGCTTCAACAGCAGCGTTTTCGGATCCGGCGTTCTTCAGGACTCCGTGCTCTTCGACGACGATTCCGTTGGAGGTTTCGAAAGCGTGTTTGTAGGTTCCATCGAAACCGACATCAGCTTCTTGTCTCAGGATTTGGACAACATCCTCAACAGCAGCGGCAAGTGCCAAGAAGGCAACGACAACGAATACCTGATAGAAAACAATGATTAGTTTACAAAAATACTGATGTATTAGCTTGCACTCACAGATTTCATATTGATTTGAAGATTAGCTGTGTAATGATCATTTTTCGGCGATGATCACTATTTATACACGATTATGCGAGTGTGAATGGAAGATGAATTATCTTGAGCCACTTTTTATCTTAGCTACTTGTCCCCAAGGCCGTTAAGTTTGCACCTCACAGACAAATTCACTTTTTGAAGATGAGCCACGCTAATGAAGGTCAACGATTCATACGAACGTTAAATATCAAAGAAATTAATTACTAATAATAAACACTGTATACACTAAAATTATAATATTTATTAGGAAATATTTAATAAAATAAAATGTTTACTACTTCTATTTTTTTTCTATCAAATAAAGTACTCGTATAGTAGCAATATTATCATTTTGACTGATATAAATTTGCGTCACATGTAGAAAAATAGTAATACAGAAGGTTTAATATAACTAACAAACATATTAAGTGTCAATTTATTGTTTAAACATGGAAATATTTAAGTCAAACATGAAGTTGCAGTAAAACTAGAATGGGTTATGTAATCGTGTGTTGCGGCAGGAAATGTGGAATAGTTGTGTATGGTCAAGTTCAAGCATATTGAGATCAACCGTAAATCGTTTTATATTTCATTGAACCGCTTTTGGTTTCATTCGTTGACCTTTCTCAATCTCGTTTTTCATTCATTCTCTTTCAAATTCATATAGAAATCGTAAATATATATGAAACTTTACATATAAGTGTTCAATAAAAGTCTCTATTAAGATTACACCGTAATGCATTGAATAATGTACTTACTAATTACTTGTTTTTAATAAAGTACTATAAAAGGGTGGTGAGTTCGAAACTCTTGTTTTCTATAAAATAAAACTAATGTAGTAAATTGTAATACTTTTGTACATATAATTAAATATGTTATATATTTCTTGTAAAGTTAATAAAATAAGAATAATTAAAAATTTAGGACTAAAAGATCTATTTTGTAACAGCTGATATTTCCTTCATTAAGTATTTTTTTGTAAGGATCGAATTATTTTTAATTAGAAATAATAGGAAACATAATTTTACGTTGTTGATTTTATTATTTGTTTTTAAACTATGTTCATATATACAAGTATCATGTATAACATCTTATTTAGAATTTCTTTCCGGTTTCTTGTGGTTGTGGGTGAGCGGCGAGGTAATCAAGAGCCCTTTGGATCATGGGTGGGACTGGTGGTGGAGTTGGCAAGAAGTCAGCTTGGGGTTGGAAACCGTTCTCGTCGGCAACGTAGTGAAGGGCGTATTTGGTTCCATCTGGAGCGGTGAATTCGTAAGATCCAGTAGCTTCAACAGCAGCGTTTTCGGATCCGGCGTTCTTCAGGACTCCGTGCTCTTCGACGACGATTCCATCGGAGGTTTCAAAAGCGTGCTTGTAGGTCCCATCGAAACCGACATCAGCTTCCTGTCTTAGGATTTCGACAACATCTTCAACAGCAGCGGCAAGGGCCAAGAAGGCAACGACAACGAATACCTAATAGAAAACAATGATTAGTTTACAATAATACTAATGTATTATAGCTTGCACTCACAGATTTCATATTGATTTGGAGATTAACTGTGTAATGATCATTTTTCGGCGATGATCACTATTTATACATAATTATGTGAGCGTCAATGCAAATGAGTAAAATTAAAACAACTTTTTGTTTTAGATGCATGTCCCCAAGGTCGTTAAGTTTGTACATCTTAGACAAATTCACTTTCTGAAGATGAACTATGTTGTTGAATCACTGAACCAATTCTCGTTTCATTCATTGACCTTTCCCAATCTCGTTTTTGAAGTTGAAGAAACGAAAAATTAACCAGCGTCCTTACATTTTTTTATTTGCATTTAAACTATGTTTATATTTACAAGTTACATATACAAAATATTATTTAGAATTTCTTTCCGGTTTCTTGTGGTTGTGGATGAGCTGCGAGGTAGTCAAGAGCCCTTTGGATCATGGGTGGTACTGGTGGTGGAGTTGGCAAGAAGTCAGCTTGTGGTTGGAAACCGTTCTCGTCGGCGACGTAGTGAAGGGCGTATTTGGTTCCATCTGGAGCAGTGAATTCGTAAGATCCAGTAGCTTCAACAGCAGCGTTTTCGGATCCGGCGTTCTTCAGGACTCCGTGCTCTTCGACGACGATTCCATTGGAGGTTTCAAAAGCGTGCATGTAGTTTCCATCGAAACCGACATCAGCTTCTTGTCTCAGGATTTGCACAACATCCTCAACAGCAGCGGCACAGGCCAAGAAGGCAAGAGCAACGAATACCTAGTAAAATTAGTAACAATTATTGTAAACAATAAATAATTCTTTAGTTGTTTACACTTACAGATTTCATCTTGATTTGGAGATTGACTGTGTAATGATTATTTTTCGGAGATCGTTGGTATTTATACATAATCAATCAAGAGAGTGTAGATGTGAGAGTGTTTTTAAGCCAGTTTTTTCTTCCTTACTTGTCTCCAAGGCTGTTAAGATCATACATTTCATTAAACGCAATTTTGAAGATGCGCCACAAGATGCGGTGAAGGTCAACGATCTCTACTTCGAAAAAATGAAATACCAAGGGAAAGAGTCTATTTGCAATGACTAATTGCATATGCCTTAAGCTATTATTCATTTTTACAATGTGGAAATATTGTTAGTCACATAATGAATGTCCTTATAACTTTGTTTATGGATATGTTTATTGTGATATTAATTTGCTTTATTAATTATCATTAAAATTTGGTAATATTCAGTATCATTAATAATAGAAAAGGTGTATTTAAAATATGATAGTTATAAATTAAAATTTAAAATTTAATTTTTTATTTCTTTGAATTTCTCTATCACTATTGATTGTGTGTATTTTTTGTTATTGTAAATTAATTAACAATTAAAAAGAAGCTGATTTTAATTATATGTCGACACATAGCCTAAATCATAATAATTATAAAGTTTCTAGTAGGTGGATATAGGCAACTTTATTCACGTGGAAGCAACTTAAATTCACTAAATCAATTGTTATATAATTTACAAGTCATTTTTTACTAAAATTTAAACATTTTTTTGGTTTACTTTAAACTATTTTCCTTGTAAATTATTTACTTAAAATAAGTTTTATAATTGAAATGTGAATATGGATGTTTTTGGACAGAAAAACATTGCATTGCATTGTTTGTAGTTGTTGCAATAATTGTTATTGTCATATAGATTT
This sequence comes from Nicrophorus orbicollis, assembly GCA_018845635.1. NCBI lineage: Eukaryota > Metazoa > Arthropoda > Insecta > Coleoptera > Silphidae > Nicrophorus > Nicrophorus orbicollis. The sequence continues at coordinate 300,240 of JAFMTC010001227.1, forward strand.
TTGGATTTGTTTCAATCATTATTCTACTTAAAATAATGTAATTACAGCAATAGTGCGGTTTGCACCAATTTGGATTCATTATAGTACGGTTTAACATACTAAAACAAACGATTTAGTACGCAAAATTATAATGAAATTTTGAGGAAATTAGTGCACAAAATGATCATTTTTCATTTCAGTTATGTCTTTTTTTTGTACGGTTTTTCAATGTAATTAATCCCTTGATTGGTCAACTTTTAAACAGTTTGGGCAAAATTGTGTGAAAATAGAAGTGATACGAATATTTGAGTTCTGATCGTTAAAGAAGGTCGTATTTAGTTGTAGTCCTTCGATTCGTCCTGTTTAAACATGTTGGGCTATCGACCGAGGATTTTTAGCCCAAATTTAGAATATTTTGATTTAAAAAGGGAAATTATAAATGTAATATTTCAAATAATAGTATGTGAAATATGTAGTGAAATGTATGTGTTTTTAAAGTATTTCACTATTAAGGTCAAACGTACGCAAAAGTAGAGTGTATTATATAATAGTATATTGAGGTAGGCAATGTGGAGCAGTTGTGCGAAGTCAAGTTTAAGCGAAGCACGAGCAACAATCATTAAATTCCGACCATTAATTCACCATGAACCGCTTTTTGTTTCATTTATTGACCTTTCGCTAAACGCATTAAATTCTCGTTTTCATTTATAATCGAACACATAAACTCTTTTCATTTCAAATCACATCACGTTCGATGAGTGTGACTTTTAACATTCGCTTCTTTTTTTAACTGTTATCGTCAATTTGAATTTACATTATAATTTTCTATTCTCTGACGTCGCATTATGCATGTAATAAAAACTAATTATAATAAAATGCAAGAAATACTGCTAATAACAATTTATTACATTGTTGTTTTCATTTTAATATATACAAAATCATGTGTGTATGAAAAGTTATTTAGAATTTCTTTCCATGTTCTTGTGGTTGTTGATGGGCTGCGATGTAATCAAGAGCCCTTTGGATCATGGGTGGGACTGGTGGAGGAGTTGGCAAGAAGTCGGCTTGGGGTTGGAAACCGTTCTCGTCGGCGACGTAGTGAAGGGCGTATTTGGTTCCATCGGGAGCGGTGAATTCGTAAGATCCAGTAGCTTCAACAGCAGCATTTTCGGATCCGGCGTTCTTCAGGACTCCGTGCTCTTCAACAACGATTCCATTAGAGGTTTCGAAAGCGTGTTTGTAGGTCCCATCGAAACCGACATCAGCTTCTTGTCTCAGGATTTGGACAACATCCTCAACAGCGGAGGCAAGGGCCAAGAAGGCAACAACAACGAATACCTAATAGAAAACAATGATTAGTTTACAATAATACTGATGTATTAGCTTGCACTCACAGATTTCATATTGATTTGAAGATTAACTGTGTAATGATCATTTTTCGGCAATGATCACTATTTATACACGATTTGTTTTGTGAATGTGTTTTAAGAAGCAACTTTTTTTCTGGTAATGGTAATTACTTGTCCTCAAGGCTGCTAAGTTCGTACATCTCTTAGAAACGTAATATTTGAAGATGAACAATAAAGGTTGTTTATTAATTACATAAATGACATTCAATTAGAGACAAAAATCAAGACCTACATAGTAATAATTGTTACAACAATAATTACGAAAACAAAACAAAAAACATAGATACTGAACTACATTTATGCAATTATAATAAAATGAAAATATCGAATGTTACAAAATCTTTAGCTCAACATCTTATTGATATTAATATAGAAAAATATTAAGAAATTCATACATCTTTTCATCTTTTCATATATCTACGTGTTGCCAATCTTGCGCAAGCGCAATAATTGATTCCTTATACGGCTTTTCGCTTTGCGGCCAAGTTTCGAGGAACGGATCTAGGCCGTAAAGCGAGGTATGGGTGTACTATTACATTTTATGGGTAAAATTGTGAATTAACAATTATTTTGTTTACTAATTACAAATTACTAATCAATAATAGCTGAAAGTTTTGTTAAGGAATATCAATACTTTTTGAAACGTACTTTAAAACTTAGTTTTAGATCAATAGCCCTTTGGTTAAGATATATAGTTTATTATTATAAGAAACTATTACTATTATAGAAATACCATCATTTATTTATAAATTCATAATACCGCTTTGCCAAATTACGCAATACACGTTTCTATCAAATTTTTGAGTATAAATAATGTGTGAGATGCCAGACAAAGCATCATTTGATTCATATAATTCAGTGATTCCACATCTCAACATGAAGGTTATCGTAAGTATAAGATGGCATTCTAATGGAATAATTGAATATTGTTCTAAAAAAGCACATAATTAAGTACTTATAGATAATATATCAATTGAATTTATGCTGTAAACTGAACTAATTCTACTTTTGTTTCAGTTTGTAGCATTTGCTTTCTTGGCAGTTGCCTTCGCCGTTCAATCCGATGAGCAAGCTGAAATCGTCTCTCAACAATCCGAAGTCAACTTTGATGGATCATACCAACATGCTTTCGAAACTGGAAACGGAATCTCCGCTCAAGAACAGGGTGTGTTGAAGAACGTCGGCAAGGAAGATGCTGCTGAAGAAGTCCAAGGATCTTACCAATACACCGCTCCAGATGGTACCCCAGTCAAGGTGCAATATGTAGCCAACGAATTCGGTTTCCAACCCCAAGGAGATCATCTTCCAGTTGCCCCAACCCCACCACCAGTACCAGCTGCCATCCTCAGGGCTTTGGAATACATCCGTACCCACCCACAACAACCAGAAGTTGGACAGAAACATTAAGTTTCTATTGACCCGATTTTATTATTGAGACTCCTTTAATTACATTCATTTTGTAAATAATGTGCCATTGTTGATATTAAAGTTAAGATTCTTACAAAAACAATTTTTATTGTTATTTGTATATACCAGTTTTTCTCAACATTTTTTCCAATTTGAACTGTGACCCAATTGCTCCCAGTTTTTAAAAAATAACACATAAAATAATGCAACAAGAGAAACAAATAAATAATTAGATGAAAGAAAAATTGACATGGAAATACAATATACAACATACAAAAATGAACTCAGAAAAGGATGCACCATGATACAACGGAATTAGTATCACAACGATAAACTACATAATACATTAAATAATACACAAAAATAACTCAGCGAACTATAGTTCAATTTCTGTATTATCGGTGTTCTGAAAAGTTTTTGACAAAATATTACAGAAAAGACTAGTTAGTGACATTCTTGGAGAATGTTCACCTCCGTGATGAGCTATGATGGTTTGCCAGTGTGAATTACCAGTAAATAAAACAAAGACAGCGGTGGAAAAACATCAAAATAAACTTTAAAAATATGTTTGGAACTAAAAATCAAGCATTCCAAACAATTGAACACAGAATGGCATTGCAAACAAATACAGTAATACGTAAAATAATAAATAAATTAACAAAAACGAACATAAGTATAGAATGAATTAAGGGTATGCATCAATACAAAACCGGAGAAAGGAACAACAAAAGATCGGAGGAAATTATTTTAGAGAGGGAAAAAATCAGCTGCTTGATGATATAAAAAAGCGAAATGAATTTGGAAACATTCAAGAAATAAAAAAGGAAAAACATTACAAAAACAAAAGACTGTATCAGACGCAATACCAACCCGATGATTACCGAAGAATTGTAGCTGAAAAGCATGAGATAATAATGGTATATTATATAAATTTGTAAGATAATTAAAATACAGATATATATAATAATAATACAATAAAAGTTCTTCGTTTTGACGCATTGTATTGAAATTTGAAGACACATTAAACAAATTTGTAGGTTGACATCCACTGTTACATGACAGATATAAGTCAATTATTTCTTTGTTTTTTTTTCACAACATTCTTGATGTTAAAGTCAAATCTGTTCTAAATTGTTTATTATCAACTTACGTAGAAATTTCTTTAATGATAATACGTGCATAATAACGTAGGTGTATTGAATAACAGACTGTAATTTCTATTCTGACGAAATTATAATTATAAAAAGTGGATTATATTAGTTTTGTTTTTAATTCTCAATTTTAATGGGTGTGTTAATAAATTGGTGGTATTTGAAATATCACTAGAAGCGTTTTTTTTCTATTATTAAATTCTTTATACAATGTTACGCAATGATTACAAGCTTCGGTCAGGTTCGAGTATAAATAATGTGCGAGTTGCTAGAAGAACCATCATTTGATTCATACAACTCGGTGATTCCACATCTCAACATGAAGGTTATCGTAAGTCACTTTTATGATATTTCCCAACAATATATCAAAATCAAGTTTTGTAAATTGAACTAATTATCAGTTTTGTTTTCACTTTCAGTTTGTTGCTTTCGCTTTCCTGGCTGTTGCCTTCGCCGCTCAATCCGACGAGCAAGCCGAAATCGTCTCCCAACATGCTGATGTTAGCTTCGATGGAACTTACCAACACGCTTACCAAACCGGAAACGGAATCTCCGCCCAAGAACAGGGTGTGTTGAAGAACATCGGCAAGGATGAAGCTGCTGAAGAAGTGCAAGGATCTTACCAATACACCGCTCCTGATGGTACCCCAGTCAAGGTGCAATACGTCGCCAACGAATTCGGTTTCCAACCACAAGGAGATCATCTTCCAGTAGCCCCAACCCCACCACCAGTACCAGCTGCCATCCTCAAGGCTCTGGAATACATCCGTACCCACCCACAACAACCAGAAGTTGGAAAGAAATATTAAGTTTTTTATAGACCTGACAGCTTTTATTGAGACTCCTTCAACTACATTCATTTTGTAAATAATGTGCCATTGTTGATATTAAAGATAAGATTATTATATATACATTTTTTTAATTAATTTTCCCCATTTTTTTATATACATTTGTGTTAATAAATTCAACTTTTTACCTATTACATATACTTTTTTGGTCAGCCTCACGTGCTTCAACAGAATTTGCTGAAGCTTATAGCAAAATCAATTGATAAAGTATAAAATACATGATGAATAGAAACAGTAAAAGATTTAGTACATCAATTAAGAGCAATATTTGATAATGATTAAATAATTTGCAATTGAAAACATAGATATGTTACAAAAAAATATTACTTGATTTATCTTTCCTTTATTTTTAGTTTATTTTCGAAAAAAATTCTTGTGTTTTAATTATTTATAGTTACTAAGGTTTTGTAATCAATATTTGTTTATCATACTTTCGTCAAACTTTCAAGAAATTTCAGATAATCCAATTCGTTATGTTTTTGTATTATAAAATTCACGTTTGTTCACAAAAAAAAGATCAATATCAGGAATTACACTTATAAAAAGCTTAATGTTTTTACATTTACGTCATTTTTAACAACAAATTCTATTAGCCACTGAAAAGTGACCGAAATGTTATTTTTTCGCCCATTATTTCAATTTTTGCCGAACAAATGCATTTTTTACGTATAAATTATATTTTTTCATCCAAATATTTTAAAATATAAATGATCATAATTGTATTAAGCAAATGTTTACTACTTTAAATTGTATAAAACCGATATTCTCAACTTTTTTGCTTAACGACTTTTCTGTGACACATTGTGACATATGCCTTTTTGTAATACATTCAAATAGTAGTTGAGAACCACAGATGTATAATAAACTTATAACTTTCCAATTTCTTGAAATTTCTTTATACAAATACACTTTTAACCAATTTCTGACGTGTTAGAATATGAATAATAGAATTGAAAAAACAAACGTTACCTTTGATTTTTTGATATTTCTTGTTTAATAGATGTATTTGAAAGACCACCAGAAGCGTTTTTATACTATTACATTCCTGATACAATATTATGCAATGATTACAAGTTTCGGTTTGAGTATAAATAATGTGTGAGATACCAGACAAAGCATCATTTGATTCATACAATTCAGTGATTCCACATCTCAACATGAAGGTTATCGTAAGTATAAGATGACATTCTAATGAAATAATTGAATATTGTTCTAAAAAAACACAACATTAGTTACTTATAGACAATATATCAATTGAAGTTATCTTGTAAACTGAACTAATTCCACTTTTGTTTCAGTTTGTAGCATTCGCTTTCCTGGCTGTTGCCTTCGCCGCTCAATCCGATGAGCAGGCTGAAATCGTCTCCCAACATGCCGATGTTAGCTTCGATGGAACTTACCAACACGCTTACCAAACCGGAAACGGAATCTCCGCCCAAGAACAGGGTGTGTTGAAGAACATCGGCAAGGATGAAGCTGCTGAAGAAGTGCAAGGATCTTACCAATACACCGCTCCTGATGGTACCCCAGTCAAGGTGCAATACGTCGCCAACGAGTTCGGTTTCCAACCCCAAGGAGATCATCTTCCAGTAGCCCCAACCCCACCACCAGTACCAGCTGCCATCCTCAAGGCTTTGGAATACATCCGTACCCACCCACAACAACCAGAAGTTGGAAAGAAATTCTAACTTGTTAAGAAAATAAATGCACTGATTTAAGACACATTGTTGCAATGTAATTAGTTTGACTTTGTACATAATGTGTTATTGTTAATATTTAAAATAAATCTCATTAATTAAACAAAAAAAATATCTGTTTTTATCTTCGAACAATGCCTTTAAATTACTTAATTCAATTAATATATAAGAATTACCAAATTTAGTTTATAAATTTTTATAAATAATTTACTTATTATCTTTATTACTCGTTATAAAACAAAGCTTTTATACAAAATTACTATTAATAGATATTATCTGAAAATGTTAACAATGAAATATCTAAATATTATTACTTTCCATCGATCTTACAACTTCAACAACAGTTTAAGTAATAATTTTACGTAAAATTTGTTGTGAAATGAGTTCGATTTTATATGAAATATGTAATATGAAGTTTGTATTCTAACAAAACATAGATTTTAGCTATTTCGTTTTTAAGCAAAATACTGCCGAATCCATCGACTGTCTTAATAAGAATTATGTAAATTTGGTAATAAATAATCGTATTCCAAGGTAACTAAATAGCAGATGGCATAAACTAATTAATTTTGATCTTAGTATGTATATTTTTTTGAATGTGACGAGTTTTTTACGTCCAAACTATCGATATAAATTAATTCATGTTACTAAAAAAATAGAAGGAATATGATTCAAATAATGTATACGTGACGTAATACATTTGGTAATTCATAGAAATATACATAATTTGTATAGAAAAATGTATTAAAATTTGTTAGCAATTTGTTTGTAAAATCACTTTCAATATTGCTTATCTTTTTCAGTTATTATATATCTTAACGTATTATAAAAGAAAAGTGTAATTTAGTTTACTGGTTCAATTTGTGGCCAATAAATTTGTTTAACTAATTATTTAAATAAAAATATCAGATTTTTTTACAAATAATTTGTGTATTAGTAATTATAGTTTCATTTGGGCATAAGTTTACAGCCCTTTAGCACAATTTATGGTTAATAAAGATGTTTTTTTTAGTACTATTAGCCTAATTTAGAGATTAAACATTATCAAAATTATATAACATTTTTATTAAATTTATTGCAACAACAATTAGAAGAAACCATACAAACTAAAATAATTGAAATATATATAAAATAAAACACAATTATTGCCATTGTTGCAAAGGGATGTAGACAATAAGTCTATTTTATAACAAATATTATTTGTTACTTTTTTAGATAATTGCTCTAATTAACAATAATTAATAGATCAATTTTTATTAAATCTTAAAGCTAAGCGTTGTATAAGATAATTCATGTTAATATTGTTTATATAGAGAGAGAAAATATTATAATAAAACTGCTATTAAGAAAGAAGGTTAACATATTTTGGTGGGTTCGAGTATAAATAACGTGGAAGATGATGGGAAGATCATCATTTGATTTGTAAATCTCAGTGAATCCACACTCCAAAATGAAGGTCGCTGTAAGTACTACTTTCAAAGGATTCAAAAAATGTTGTTCCATATACTAATATTTTTTTTATAGATTGTTGTATTCGCTTTCCTGGCTGTTGCCTTCGCCGCTCAATCTGACGAACATGCTGAAATCCTCTCCCAACACGCCGATGTCAGCTTCGATGGAACTTACCAACACGCTTATGAAACTGGAAACGGAATCTCCGCTCAAGAACAAGGTGTGTTGAAGAACGTCGGCAAGGAAGATGCTGCTGAAGAAGTCCAAGGATCCTACCAATACACCGCTCCAGATGGTACCCCAATCAAGGTCCAATACGTCGCCAACGAATTCGGTTTCCAACCGCAAGGAGAGCATCTTCCAGTAGCCCCAACCCCACCACCAGTACCAGCTGCCATCATCAAGGCTCTGGAATACATCCGTACCCACCCACAACAACCTGAAAAGAAGTTCTAAATTCTTCGAATTCTACCTTCGCACTGATTTTGAATATGTTCCATTGTTGATATTAAATATAAGATTTTCTCCTTATTTCTGTTATTTTATTTTAGTTTAATGATATAATAATATCTAAATTGCGACCAAAGGACTATTGACCTAGGGCTTTTCGCCTACTTGAAAAATTTCCCCATTAAAAAGAAAAGTTAAACAAATTTGGTTTTCCGCCTACTTGAATAATTTCGTTATTTAAAAGAAAATTTAAACAGATTTGCAATTATTTCTTTCTTGAAGATGTTACATTAGAGCTTTACAAATTTTCATTTTTTGGAAAGATACTTAAAATTCTCGTATTCCTAATTGACCGTAACCTTAAGACTTTTCGAAGAAACGTTGTTAATTCAAGTTAATGAACGAAAACTAGTTTTTTTCTTCTCTAAGTTCACTACTGAAATCAGAAATAATACAATTGTATTCATTAATATTTGAAATATTATAAAACAGTCGTATTAATGAAAGTTTTATTCACGATTTTATCAAAAGAAAAGAATTTAAACCATGTTAATTAATAATTACTCAACTAATATCGTTATATTATCAGGATTTATAAGTTTTATAACATTATTATTAAATTTATTGCAGCAACTACAAGAAAAAATAGAAATTAAATACACAGAATTATTGTCATTGCTGCAAAGGACTGTAGACCATAGGTCTTTCTGCCCTATTTTATATGAAATATGATTTGTTACTTCTTTAGATAATTGCTATAACTAACTAACAACAATTAATAGTTCAAATTATAATAAATCTTAAAGCTAAAAGTTGTATAAGATAATTCATGTTTATATAGAGAGAGAAAATATTATAATAAAACTGCTATTAAGAAAGAAGGTTAACATATTTTGGTGGGTTCGAGTATAAATAGCGTGGAAGATGATGGGAAGATCATCATTTGATTTGTAAATCTCAGTGAATCTACACTCCAAAATGAAGGTCGCTGTAAGTACTACTTCCAAAGGATTCAACAAACTTCGTTCCATATACTAATATCTTTTCTTTTATAGATTGTTGTATTCGCTTTCCTGGCTGTTGCCTTCGCCGCTCAATCCGACGAACACGCCGAAATCCTCTCCCAACACGCCGATGTCAGCTTCGATGGAACTTACCAACACGCTTATGAAACCGGCAACGGAATCTCCGCTCAAGAACAAGGTGTGTTGAAGAACGTCGGCAAGGAAGATGCTGCTGAAGAAGTCCAAGGATCTTACCAATACACCGCTCCAGATGGTACACCAATCAAGGTCCAATACGTCGCCAACGAGTTCGGTTTCCAACCACAAGGAGAGCATCTTCCAGTAGCCCCAACCCCACCACCAGTACCAGCTGCCATCCTCAGGGCTTTGGAATACATCCGTACCCACCCACAACAATCAGAAAAGAAGTTCTAAATTCTTCGAATTCTACCATCGCACTGATTTTGAATATGTTCCATTGTTGATATTAAATATAAGATTTTCTCCTTATTTCTGATATTTTATTTTAGTTTAATGATATAATAATATCTAAATTGCCACCAAAGGACTATTGACCTAAGGCTTTCCGCCAACTTGAAAAATTTCCCCATTAAAAGAAATGACAAACAAATTTGGTTTTCCGCCTACTTGAAAAATTTCCTGATTAAAAAGAAAATATAAACAAATGTGCATTTCTTTCTTTCTTGAACATGTAACATTTGGGCTTTACAAATTTGCATACTTAAAGTTATCGTGTTCCTAATTGACTATAACCTTAAGACTTTTCGAAAAAACGTTGTAAATTCAAGTTAATTAACGAAATAATACAATTGTATTCATTAATATTTGAAATATTATAAAACAGTCGCATTTATGAAGGCTTTTATCAAATTTTCTTAATGAATTTAAACCATTTTGATTAACAATTACTAACTAAGTTAGTTACATTATCAGGATTATTTATATTATATAATTGTTAATTACAAAAGTAATGTAGTTTCAATCATGTCGCAATGAATCGTTATTTCAATTGCAAATTATTGTGTGTTTTTTTTCTATCGTTACGTCTTTCTCAATTTGAGACTACACATTGAAGGTATGAATCAATACAGAAGATGGATTATTGCAACTTTCCACAATTGCACAATAGACGTTCAAGGCGAAAATGTACACAAAAAATGATGCACAACTCTGATGAGAATATAATTAGAATAGATAATAAGATTTATGGGTTCCCAAAACGCGAGGTCTTCTCGATACGCGAAGATACATTAAAATCACGCGTCGAAAAGCTGAAATTTCCCAAGTGCGAACGTCAAAGAAACTTATTAATTCCAATAACGAAACGTTGGGCGTTTTAAAGTCAAGGACAGAATAACTAATTAGTCGAAATAATGTGCAATATCAAATCTGTAATTTGTACACACTTAATTATATACAACTAAATATAAATTATTGCACTAAGTATTCATTTTTGAACTAGATCAGTCGCTTTTTTGTGTCAAAGAAAGTTTATTATGTTTAGTAGTAAGTTATGATATAAGTTGTTTATTATTGTACACTATAAGTGAATGAAAATATAGAGAAAGTAAATAAGTATAAGAATATGTACTAAATCTATAAAAGTTGCTTGATTACTATAAAATTATATTTTGAATTATACGTAAATATGGAAGAAAAAGTATATTTATTTTTCTTAATATCAAGTTTTGCATTAATTATAAAATTAGAAAAAAAATAACTGGATGATACAAAACTGCAAAAGCCGGTTCTTTTTATTGTTTAAATTTTGGTATAAATATTGAACGAAATGTTGCAGAAAGCATCATTTGATTTGTAAAATTCAGTGAATCCTCACATCAACATGAAGGTCGCAGTAAGTTTAACATCTTATCAACTATTTTGATGTATTAATTGTACTCTTTTTATCTTAGATTGTTGTATTCGCTTTCTTGGCTGTTGCCTTCGCCGCTCAAACTGAAGAGCACGTTCCAATCGTTGCTCAGGAATCCGAAGTCAACTTCGATGGATCTTTCCATCATTCTTACGAAACTGGAAACGGAATCTCCGCTCAAGAACAGGGTGTGTTGAAGAACGCCGGTAAAGATGATGCTGCTGAAGAAGTGCAAGGATCTTACCAATACACCGCCCCTGATGGTACCCCAATCAAGGTGCAATATGTTGCCAACGAATTCGGTTTCCAACCGCAAGGAGATCATCTTCCAGTCGCCCCAACTCCACCACCAGTCCCACTCGCCATCGCCAAGGCTTTGGACTTCCTCCGCACTCACCCGTACAAACCAGAAGATGAAAAGAAGCACTAAATTGAAAAGGAATCTTCGTGAAATGTCTGTTTGTAAATAATGTATCATTGCCAATATTAAAAATTAAGTTCTTGAATACTTTTGTTGTCTTAATTTGTTTATAATTATACTGAATACAAAAGAAACGTAATCATTGTTGTGAAATGCTTTTTAGCTAAAGAATAAAGGAACTTCAAGAATTCGGTTCTTCCAAGATCCAGCACTCATTGAAACAGTACTAAATCAAGACAATAATATAAGTGTCAGAGAATCATTGGTGGAACAAGAAAACTTTATAAATAAACGAAATTTTCTTGAAAACTCTAAGGTTTACAACCATTATAATTGCAAGGAATATTACTAAATATATCTTCAGAAGATACATTACAAAATACTCAGCAGGATTCTTTGAAACAGGACCGAATCAAGACAATAATGTAAGAGTCAGAGAATCATTGGTGGAACAAAAAAACTTTATAAATAAAAGGAATTTTCTTGAAAACTCTAAGGTGTACAACCATTATAATTGCAAGGAATATTACTAAATATATCTTCAGAAGATACATTGCAAAATACTCAGCAAAACATATTTATAAACCTTATAAAATTCATAAGGATTACACTCCTACAAACTTACTTGTACTTCCTACTTTATTATATCAATAATGATCAAGTGGAATTCTCAGTAAAAACAGTATATTTAACAACAAAAATACTTAAGAACATTCGTTTTAACTAAAAAAATCTACAATTTACTTACAAGTTTCACTATGTACTAAGATATTCCATGCCTTCTTTTTGAAGAGGAGAGGAAACCTTACATAGGAATCACATGTGGAGTCGTGGTACTGTGGGATTCTTACCCACTAAAACCTGTCCCCTTCTTCATCAATATCCAGGTCCTGCATCTTGGTGCAAAGATATTCTATGCCTGGACACGTCAATATGACTCTCAACAAATATCAATAGAAAAAATGACGAAGAATTGAAATAGTAACATTTCCTTTATTAATATTTATAAATTTACTTGAAGATTTTTGTAATGAAATCTATATACTTCAATGAAAATAATGCTAAATAGTAATGAACAGTAGAAAGACTAATTTAACTGTAATTAATTTGAAATCAACTACAAAGTTAATATAAACTCAATACAATAGTAATAGACAAATACAATACAATGCTATTGCTGCAAAAGGCTTAAAGATCATGGGTCTTTCTATCCGTTATTAACTTATAAATATAAAGAATAATTAGATAATTAGAACATAATTAACAAAACATGTTACTGAACTTTTAATTAAAGTTAATTTGACTTTCAATAAAATAAACTAATTATATTTAAACTGCCAAATTATTTCTACTTCAAATAACAGTTCTAATTTGTTTTGATTGTTCAGTAATTGCAAAGATGATTAAAATAGATATTACAATAATAAACTAACAATATTTTGCTATATACTTATTGGAAATCAATCAGTTTTATTTCTATTACTAATAACTATTCATTTGTAACAAAATGCGTATAAATGACTAATTTGAAACTGTTTTAAAGATCATCAAATATTTTTTGCATGAGTTACCATAAAAACAACAATAAAATGCATGGCACAATGAAAGTTGTAGTTTTTCGGACGAGTTTGGGTATAAATACGGTGGGAGACGTCGTCGAAAGTATCATTTGATTCGTGAAATCCTTTGAATCCTTATATCAACATGAAGGTCGCAGTAAGTATATTGCTTTCTAAATAAACGAAATCATCGAAACCTAACATTGTCATTCATTCTTTCAGATTGTAGCATTCGCTTTCTTGGCTGTCGCCTTCGCCGCTCAATCCGATGAACACGCTGAAATCGTCTCCCAACATGCCGATGTCAGCTTCGATGGAACTTACCAACACGCTTATGAAACTGGAAACGGAATCTCCGCTCAAGAACAGGGTGTTTTGAAGAACGTCGGCAAGGAAGATGCTGCTGAAGAAGTCCAAGGATCTTACCAATACACCGCTCCAGATGGTACCCCAATCAAGGTGCAATACGTCGCCAACGAGTTCGGTTTCCAACCACAAGGAGAGCATCTTCCAGTAGCCCCAACCCCACCACCAGTACCAGCTGCCATCATCAAGGCTCTGGAATACATCCGTACCCACCCACAACAACCAGAAGTTGGAAAGAAGTTCTAAATTTCTTCATAGCTGAATTGACGACTTGATATTTGAGATACTGATTTTTGTACAGACTCCGCCGATGTTGATATTAAAGAAATAAGTTTAATGGAAATTGTTTTATTATTACGTAACACAAAAAAAAAACTTAGTTACAGTTATATATTAACAATTTACAGACAAATTATACTTTCCATTTCATACCAAACATGTTTAAATCATCTTCAATACAAGCAAGTTTTCTATGAGAGGATTATTTTGCTCAATTCTCCAATATTAGTAATTTATTGTAAGATAATTAGATGATGAAATTTTTCACCTACTATTACTAGGACCGGTCAATTGCCTTCGTTTTAGTATTCAAATCAGTCCCAAAATTTCCAAAAATCTACAGATTTTTGTACACAACATATTTGCAAATTTATACATAGTTTGGGCAAAATAATAAAAGTGTAATTGATTGATTTTCTTTTATATTTCTAATTATATGTTTATACTTTAATCATCTGTTACTATTTAGATAAGAAGTAATGGGTTTTTCTTATCCCTAATTTCATATTTTATAATAAATTTCGCTCAGGGCATAAACATCCTTAGAACGTATTTTATCAATGCCTGTAAGAATAAGTTTATGATATAAAACAGTATTAATACTAATCACTTTTAACAGTATTAACACTTTACGTAACAATTATTTATATTCTTGCGTTTGAAATTCGTCAGATTTTCGATTAAAAAACTTGCGATTTTGCTTGAAATATTCAATGGATCTGATGGAATCTGGGATCGATAGCCTTTGTATTATAATTTCAATAGGCGTAGAATATAATTTATTAATAGAATTAGCAATTAGCATATACAAATCACTAATAAGTAGTTTTTTCTTCTTCAACCAAAAAAAATCGATATCGTCACTTTATCTCATCTTCTATTTTTTCCATCAGATTCTCCGATTCGAGATCTATTTGCATAATTATATATTGTCGTTGAAGCAGACGAAACGTTACATAATCGGGTTTATTGAGCAGCGGATAAAATTTGTATATGAATACAGAGAGAAACGCGGTAATAAATAATAGCGTAATGTGATAATTTTGAATCTCAATAATTTTCGAAAGTAAAATGCGGAGCTTCAATTTTTTGGGTATGCTTGAATGAGTACTGTATAATTCGATAATTGCATAACAACGAATTAATTCTTAATGTTTGAACAGATTACAATATTTCAATTAGTTTATTAGTTGCTTATTTGATTACAACTTGTTTTCTAGGTGTCAAGTAAATGTTATCAAATCACCTGTGACCATTTCTTTTTGTTCTATGTATTACAATAAATGGAATTATTCTTTAAGAATTTAATGAAATATAAACAAATTAATAACAAATATAATTGGTTTTTGGAGAATAAATGAAATTATGTCTATTTTTTTAAATTAATATATTTCATTAATTGTTGTTATTTCTTAATTACAATCTTATTAAGAGTAACTATTATATTTCGTGACGAAATAGCAGAATTATTAGTGTATATATAGATATATATAAAAAAAGAGAGATACGCACACACCTTCGCTATTTCATTCAATGTTATGAAATCCGGTTCGAACTTTCGGCTGAGTTTCGAGTATAAATATTGTGCGAGATCGAAGGAAGATCATCATTCGATTTGTAAAATTCAGTGAATCCTCATCAACATGAAGGTCGCCGTAAGTATATATATATTCCTTTCGCAAAACGATTTATGAACTCCGAAGTTTTAAAACGAATCGTCTCTTTTTCGTAGATTGTTGTATTCGCTTTCCTGGCTGTTGCCTTCGCGGCTCAATCCGACGAACACGCCGAAATCCTCTCCCAACATGCTGATGTTAGCTTCGATGGAACTTACCAACACGCTTACCAAACCGGAAACGGAATCTCCGCCCAAGAACAGGGTGTGTTGAAGAACATCGGCAAGGATGAAGCTGCTGAAGAAGTGCAAGGATCTTACCAATACACCGCTCCAGATGGTACCCCAGTCAAGGTACAATACGTCGCCAACGAATTCGGTTTCCAACCACAAGGAGATCATCTTCCAGTCGCCCCAACCCCACCACCAGTACCAGCTGCCATCCTCAAGGCTCTGGAATACATCCGTACCCACCCACAACAACCAGAACCAACCAGGAAATTCTAAATTAGCGACTTTGTTTTAACGATTGAACCTTGATTTATAAAGGCTGTGCCATGATACCTTAAAGAAAACTCTGATTTTATTATTTATTCGCATTTCCTAAACTTGAAGAAATATGTTTTAGCCTCGAAAAAAGCAGTCCCTTTACATTTTTTCTTATAATTCGAAAACTAGTAGCGACAAATGAATAATTAAGCAATCAAATTAAAGTTGAATAGTCACTCTTTAAAACATGTGTATTGGTATAGTTGGATGATTTGTGGTTTAGCTGAAATTCACTGTCAAAATTGAAGAAATATTTTTTAAGCCTCGAAAAAAACAGTCCCTTTACATTTGTGCTTATAACTAGAAAACTAGTTCCGATAAATTAACAATTAAGTAATCAAATTAAAGCTGAATAGTCACTCTTTAAAACGTGTGCATTGGTATAGTTTTACGATTTATGGTTGTGCTGTAATTCACTGTCAAACTTGAAGAAATGTTTCTTAAGCCTCGAAAAAAGCAGTCTCCTTACATTTTTGCTAATATCTGGAAAAATAAAAGCGACAAATTAACAATTAAGCAATCAAATTAAAGCTGAATAGTCACTCTTTAAAACGTGTACATTGGTATAGTTGTATGATTTGTGGTTTTGCTGTAATTCACTGTCAAAGTTGAAGAAATATTTTTTAAACCTCGACAAAAGCAGTCCCTTTACATTTTTGCTAATATCTCGAAAACTAGTAGCAACATATTCATAATTGAGCAATCAAATTAAAGCTGAATAGTCACTTTTTAAAACGTGTTCATTGGTATAGTTGTACGATTTGAGGTTTTGCTGTAATTCACTGTCAAA
>JAFMTC010001227.1:320336-341475 GCA_018845635.1 Nicrophorus orbicollis
AGTCATTCTTTAAATCGTGTGCTTTGGTATATTTGTATGATTTGTGGTTTTGCTGTAATTCACTGTCAAAGTTGAAGAAATGTTTTTTAAGCCTCGAAAAAAGGAGTCTCTTTACATTTTTGCTAATATCTCTAAAACTATTGGCGACAAATTAATAATTAAGCAATGAAATTAAAGCTGAATAGTCACTCTTTAAAATGAGTGCATTGGTATAGTTGTACGATTTGTGGTTCTGCTGTAATTCACTGTCAAAATTGAAGAAATGTTTTTAAGCCTCGAAAAAACCAGTGTCTTTACATTTTTGCTTATAACTCGAAAAGTATTAGCGACAAATTAATATTTAAGCATTCTAATTATAGCTGAATAATCATTCTTTTAAACGCATGCAGTGATATTATTGTATCGTTTACCGTTTGGTTGTAATTTGCTTTCAAATTTAACGAAATGTGTTTTAAGTATCAAAAAAAATAAATCTCTTATAAATATTTAATTTCTTTGCTACTTCTTAATTTAAATGAATAATAATTCTGAAATAAATTCAACAGTTAGGTAAAACTCTATAAATTGATCAAAACATTATCTAAGAATATATTATTAGGCTGCGATTGCGTTTATGTAACTACACAAAGAAATTTATACAAATTTATTATTGTACGGTTATAATTTCTTTTCGTATAAAAAAAAATCTGAATTATTAAATATGATGAAAGTTATTTCGAAAAACTTTCGGATGCGTATGGGTATAAATACCAAGACACGATTGTGCTAGATCATCATTCGATTTACAGAATCCAGTGTACAATCATCAACATGAAATCTTTCGTAAGTATTTATTGTATTCAAAATTCATCAAAATCAGCAACTAATTCATTTGTTGTTTTCTTTACTGTGCAGATTGTCGTTCTCGCTTTCGTGGCCGTTGCCTGTGCAGTCAAATCTGATGAAGAAGCCAAGATAATCTCCCAGAATTTCGAAATCAACGAGGACGGATCCTACAAGTACGATTACGAGACTGGAAACGGAATATCTGCACAGGAAAGCGGTGCGCTGAAGAACGCAGGAAACAAGGATACCGAAGCCTTCGAAGTTAAAGGATCTTACCAGTATACTGCCACCGATGGTAAACCAATCAAGATCGAGTATGTAGCCAACGAATTGGGTTACCAGCCGAAGGGCGACCATTTGCCAACCCCACCACCGGTGCCAGCAGCGATCCTCAGGGCTTTGGAATACATTCGTGCTCACCCACAACCGGAGGAAAAGAAATTCTAAATTGAATCGTTCGATCATTACAATCATTCATGCATTTTGTACATGTGCCATTAGATATATTAAATAGACATATTTTTTGTTAATTAATCACAATCCGTTTTTATTTATCCATTCTACCTTAAACTAAAAATTATCAATAATATTTGGAATAATAAGTAAATTTATTGATATTCATACAATAACAAAGAAGAAATAGAAGAAAAATCCACTATTACAAAAAGAAGTACAGATCTTCCCATCCAAATTAATTAAATTTGATTTGTTGAATAATGTATCACATCCGCATTTCCAGTTTTAGAACATATGCAAATGTTGTATTATTAACATTTTCGACTTCTGAACAGAGTTATTCACCTTATCAAAAAAAAATCTTACATAAAAAGTAAAATCTGGGAAGATGGGTTTTCTATAGAAATCTGATACTCTGTGCTATTTGCTTGTTATTATATAGAAACGAAAATTATGCAAATAAAAACGTGCCTCATTTGTTAAAAGTTGTAACGGAACTTTACGTAAGCATCTACGATCGTTGATTGAAAATTTCACATTATGCATTTTAGTACGAATCTATGAAAAGAAAGTTTAAATCATATTGTTTTTTAGTTGTTAAATACTTGTATTCAATAAGAATGAATACAACTGGAAAATGTGAGAATTAACTAAAAAAAAAACCCTAATAATTATATTGTAAATTTGTGTATAGACTAGTTGAGATTTCAAAGAAGACCAAGCAGTTAAAGTTAGACATAAAACCAGATATGTACGTAGTTCCAATTAGCTAGAATAGGACCCTAGTATCCTATTTCTTTCTTTCGACAAAACCATATAACTTTTAATGAAGTAAATGTATCAATAATTTTTATAATAAACTCAAAAATTAATCTAAAAAAAGACTAGAAAAACTTGTAGCAAACATGTGTAAAGGGCCGAAAGAATAGGAATACTTTGTAGGAATTGAATTGCCTTTTTGTTGTAATAAGTTTTTGTAATTATTGTTGCAATATTATTGATTGTTAATTCAATGTGTGTAAATAAATGGATAGAAATTAAATGTAATAATAAAAATTTTAATGAAATATTTATTCAAATTCGAGTATAATTGTTTTACTTTAATTATTTATGTTATTTGTGATTAAAAGAGATGTTCAATGATGTTGTAAATAGGTGAAGAACATGATTTTATATTCTTAATTGACGATGAAGTAATTTCTATATTTCCAACATACATAATCTCCTATATAAGTGTACAAAAATGAATGATTAAATATTATGAAAGCTGCGTGGAAAAACTTTCGGTTGGAATCGGGTATAAATAGTGCGAGAGAAGTAAGTGGGATCATCATTCGATTTGCACAATCCGGTGAAGACTAATCAACATGAAGCTTCTTGTAAGTACAGTTGTTTCCATTTACCATTCATCCAATAACTTCTTTAACTTCTCTTTCTCTTGCTTAGATTGTTGCGTTCGCTTTCTTGGCCGTTGCCTTCGCCGCTCAGTCCGACGAGCAGGCCACGATCGTCTCCCAGAATGCCGAAATCAACCCGGATGGCTCCTACAAGTACGATTACCAGACCAGCAATGGAATCGCCGCCCAAGAACAGGGTGTGTTGAAGAACGCCGGAAGCAAGGATGGCGAAGCCGAAGAAGTCCAGGGATCTTACCAATACACCGCTCCTGATGGCACCCCGGTCAAGATCCAGTACGTCGCCAACGAGTTCGGGTTCCAACCCCAAGGAGATCTTCTGCCGGTCGGTCCAACCCCACCACCGGTACCGGCTGCCATCCTCAAGGCTCTGGAATGGATCCGCACCCACCCAGAACCACAAGAACCGACCAGGAAATTCTAAGAAATATGTGATATCTGCGAACCAATTCGAATCAACCACACTCCTCCATCATGTATATAATGTGCCATTATTATTTTTGATATAAATAAAACGGTTTTTTAAATTTTACAAAAGGATTTCATTTACATCTATGGCTTAAAACAATCATAATTTAAATCAGTTTTAGAACAATTAAAGTTTCAAAATTCTATAAGCTTTTTTAGTTTATTTATATTACTTTCAAAATATTAGGTAATTACTTTCAAGTTTGAAGTTTAAAATTTGAATCAATACAATAACCATATTGAATCGGATTTGATGCTATAGAAATCTTGTATATACATTGTCAACACTATGAAAATCCTTATGTGAATGTATATTAAGTGGAAATTAAGAAAATTCTAATATATAATATAATTGAATACAGTGAAATTAGTCGTAAATAAGCATAGAAAATAACTACCTAAGATTACGTTAATATTATAACTACATTTCTAAAAGATTTAAGTGCTGTGTCCAGCCTTTATAATTATATTTAAACTGCACCTGAGATTCAAATTCGATATGTATTTCGCATATGCCCTTACAGATAGGAGTTAACACCAGAAGATCCAGATTAAACGAATTGCAACAGGAACCTTGAGTATCCTACAGGAAGGATACACAAGATGAGAATCTTACGAGTAATGACCTCTTTAACTCACATCTAGTTTATCCAATATTTGTAATACGTATTTTGTAACTAGTTTTAGTTGGGAATCCAATGAATAAGAGTAGTATTAGTTAGAAAACAACGACATAGTCCCAGTCTACACTTAAGGGAATAAACATCATCAAATAATAAATAAATATAACTTTGATGAAGATTTACATAAACTTTAATTTACCCAACTGATAGCAGATATTTTTCAATTATGTCCCGAATTCCATCCATAGTTTACACATAGAATTCGATAATTTTAGAAAAATTTTCTGTTTTTCATTACGAAAATGTACTTTTTTGAAATATTGGGAAATTGTTGATTTGGTAATTAGAATTGATGTATAAAAAACAGTTGGTTTGTTGTAAAAAGAACGTTTATTGTAAATTAGCAATGAATTGCTAATAATGGCACGGCATTTATAAAATGAACGAGTATAGTTTCGAAATAGTTATGTATCCAAAATTGTGGCAGTCTTCTTAGAATTTCTTTTCTGGTTGTTGTGGGTGGGTACGGATGTACTCCAAAGCCCTGAGGATGGCAGCTGGTACTGGTGGTGGGGTTGGGGCTACTGGAAGATGCTCTCCTTGGGGTTGGAAACCGAACTCGTTGGCGACGTATTGGACCTTGATTGGGGTACCATCTGGAGCGGTGTATTGGTAAGATCCTTGGACTTCTTCAGCAGCTTCATCCTTGCCGATGTTCTTCAATACACCCTCTTCTTGGGCGGCGATTCCGTTTCCGGTTTGATAAGCGTGTTGGTAAGTTCCATCGAAGCTGACGTCGGCGTGTTGGGAGAGGATTTCGGCGTGTTCGTCGGATTGAGCGGCGAAGGCGACGGCCAAGAGAGCGAAGGCTACAATCTAATTAAAATAAAATATTTACATTAAAATTTGAAATTGCAAAATGCTAGATGATGATGCCACTTACTGCTACTTTCATTTTTGATGCTACTTTATCGAACTTGAGATACAGTATGACTCTTACCGATCTGTTTCGTCTATTTATACTACGAATTTTTTTTTGGAACTTCTTCTCCAAACTTGCTTATTCAGGGACTCTTGTTGCCAAGGACTCACAAAAAAAAGATTAATTGGAACCAAAACCAAACCATGATCCAATTCCTTCTAACACACCATAAAATACGTAATTTATTGATAATAATACTATTTTATCCTGTTTTTTATTATTTTTTTTAAATATTTTTATAAACTGGATGTTTTATCTCTCATATACTTATAGAGTCTCTTTACATTTTAGCTAATATCTTGAAAACTATTAGCGACAAATTAATATTTAACCAATCAAATTAAAGCTGAATAGTCACTCTTTAAAACGTGTCCATTGGTATAGTTGTACGATTTGTAGTTTTGCTGCAATTCACTGTTAAATTTGAAGAAATGTTTTTTAACCCTCGAAAAATGCAGTCTCTTTACATTTTTGCTAATAACTCGAAAATTATTAGCGAAAAATTAATAATTAAGCAATCAAATTAAAGCTGAATAGTCACTCTTTAAAACGTGTGCATTGGTATAGTTGTACGATTTGTCGTTTTGCTGTCATTCACTGTCAAATTTGAAGAAATGTTTTTTAAGCCTCGAAAAAAGCAGTCTCTTTACATTTTTGCTTATATCTTGAATACTAATAGTGACAAATTAATAATTAAGCAATCAAAATAAAGCTGAATAGTCACTCTTTAAAACGCGTGCATTGGTATAGTTGTACGATTTGTAGTTTTGCTGTAATTCACTGTCAAAATTGAACAAATGTTTTTTAAGCCTCGAAAAAGCAGTCTCTTTACATTTTTGCTTATATCTCGAAAACTATTAGCGACAAATTAATAATTAAGCAATTAAATTAAAGCTGAATAGTCACTCTTTAAAATGAGTGTATTGGTATAGTTGTACGATTTGTGGTTTTGCTGTAATTCACTGTCAGAATTGAACAAATGTTTTTAAGCCTCGAAAAAGCAGTCTCTTTACATTTTTGCTTATATCTCGAATACTATTAGCGACAAATTAATAATTAAGCAATTAAATTAAAGCTGAATAGTCACTCTTTAAAACGTGTCCATTGGTATAGTTGTACGATTTGTGGTATATTTTTTATTTCTTGTATACTTATTAGTATGTGAAATAATCGGTTTCAATATAATTTAAAAAATTGTTCCTTAACCGAATATAAAAATCTGTTTGTTAGCCGATTACTGACTGTATTTTTAGTGCTAGAAATTGTAGAAAAAAAGGGTTGAATAATTATGAGAGATTTTAATTGTATTTTATATTAATATATATATATATATTTAATGATTAAACAATGGCACAACACTAGAGCATATGTGTATGTGTTCTAAAACAATCGAATTGTGTCCCAAACATGCATACAGTTAAAACAGTGAGAAAACAACGATTGGTGGCAGAAATTCAAAAACGAAACAAAAATAACGTGCACAGCCTAAGGAAATTTACAATTTCTGCTGCGGCTGCGGATGGGCTGCGATCCAGTCCAGAGCCTTGAGGATGGCGGTCGGAATCGGAGGCGGCGTAGGAGCAACCGGGAGATGGGCTCCCTGCGGCTGGAAGCCGTTCTCGTTGGAAATGTACTGGAGATTGATGGGAGTGCCGTCCGGAGCCGTGTACTGGAAGGATCCTTGAACTTCGGCCGTTTCCGCATCCTTGTTGCCCGCGTTCTTAATCACGCCCTGCTCCTGGGCCCTTATCCCGTTCCCCGTCTCGTACGAATGCTGGAACGTCCCATCGAAGTCCACCTGCGAATCCTGCGCCAGGATCGGGATCTGATCGGCGGCGTAGGCGGCTGCTGCCAGCAAGGAGAACGCGATGATCTGGTGCGTGAAACGTATTCCATGCATTACTGTAAAAGGGATAATCTAAACAACTCGTACTTACTGCTGCTTTCATGATGGTAATTGCACTGCACTCGTGATTCAATGTGGCACTCAACTACCTTCCCTACCTTTTATATACATGCACATCTTCCCCCGAAAGATTTAACTTTTATGCAACGAACACCTTGTAAAACACTATTTATCTTATTGAATTTACATACGTTGCAATTCACCGTTTATTCATGTCCATTATATTCACATTTATTAACCACAATAATTAGAAAACGAAATCGAAGCATAAGTTAGAGAAAAAAATGTAAACATTTTGCGATATACGGAAATCCAAAAATTGGATGCAATTAAAATAGACATTTACATTCATCGTTTCTGTTGAAATTTCCCATTAACAATAGCATTAAAAGCACCTACGTAACAAATACCATGTTTTGAAAACGTTTCTCAATTCACTTAAAACACAATTTCATTAGAAATAATTTCAATTACTTAAAATATTGTTATATCATAAATTGTTATTTTCAAATAAAACAATATATTCTTTCCAAAAATATCACTTCAATAATAAAAAAATAACAATGAACAGAAAAAGGCCAAAAATATCATGTTCTGTTTGGTCATTATTCTGTTACTTCGTTTTTCTGTTTTCACGTATTCTAATTTGTGACCCCATTATAAATAATTTAAATAGAGTACTAGTATTAGTAGAAATTATAATTATTCTTCTCAATCTTTTTTTTTTATCATTTCAAGCAGAATTGAATCTAAAAAATGGCTCAGAATTTAGTACATGAATGCTAAAATTTGTTAATTTATCTAATAAAAGATACACCTAGTTCTAAGTACGGCACAATAACGTGTTATTGAACAATACAGAAAAATAGTAACAGTAATTAGCAACAATAACATTAGTAGAAGTAGTAACAGTTGCGAAACTATCAGTAATCCTTAATTCAACATTATATCTTTAAATATAAAAATAAAATGAGTTAATTAGTCTTTTTTAATGTTCAATAACTTATTTCCAAGGTAGTGTTCAATTATAAATAACGTGATAATTACTGTGATCAATAGATTTTGTAATAAGAGTACCAGTTTTCCATCAAGAAATACATAGATTTTCTGAGATATAATTGAAATATGCAGAGTTAGAAGTAAAAAGTTTATATAATTGGTCGGAAATTGCATGGCTTGCGCAATGGAAGTCGTTCAAAGTAATAGTTTTATATGAAAATTGAATATGAAAAGTGCACTTGCAGCAAATAACAATAACACCATTAATTATCGAGCGTATAATGAACGGTTTGGCATTGTAAGTCGAAGAATAAACAAGCGAATAAAGTGGAGAAAACAAAGAGAAGATGAACTGGATTTATTCGATCGTTGAGGTCTCCGTCTGTTCGAGAAGCTCGGATATCTTGGGAAGAAATCTATTGGAATGTACGACGTTACATAAGCGTGCGTAACAAAGAGCGAGAAGACTGTGATGATCATCCATGGCCTCTGTGACATTTAGAAACGTTTAGAATGTTGCCACATGTAAAAACGGGTGGGTCAGATTTTACGAGCGATTCACACAAGAAAAAGATAATTACTTGTTTTTACTAATCAAACGTTTTTCCAAAATCATATAGAGAAAGAATCCATTATCTTTGCACCCAATGCTCATGTTTTATCCAGTTTCTCAACGTCCGAATTAATCGAAAGTAAAAGTGTTTAAAAAACGATTGGAATATATTTGTTTCTCATTAAATATTTAATTATATTAATAGATCGTTGCGTTTCAAGAGTTAAGCAACGTGCCTCGGGGTTGTTTCATAAACCGGTGATTTGTTTGATCCGATTTTGAGAAGAAAATTGCTTATTGCAATTCAATGTTGCATTCGAATTATACTCAAATAACTTTCTTCATGTTTATTAATTAAATTACAAAAATTTCTATTTTTTAGTTTAAATGAAAACCAAGTAATTTTTATGCAAGAATCCGAAGGTGTAGATATATTAATATTTTTTTTCGCGAAGCATAGAAAAAGAACGTGTGCATGTAAAATGTCGAAGATGTAAATAATTTATTATCATTTCGAACAAACTGTTTAGGTCAATGGAAAATGCTGAAGGAGTGGCGCAGACGGTTTGTGAATGCTGCGGATGGGATGGGAATTATATAAAAAGGCAGGAGCGTCGTGCTGTTCGCCGCATTTGATCTTTACCATCCAAGGAAAAAAGAGTTCCGCAGAAGAGATGCATTTCGAATCTGGAAATAATCAATGTAATGCAAATTACGTTGAAATGTTGCGCAAACATGTTTATATAAGACGTCGTCGTGGCATTTGAGTTATCGTGCTAGAATCTTGATATTTCGGTAGATTTTGTTCACGAAATAGAAGTGAGACTGAAATTGGTACTATTGTTGTTTTCAATTACATTTTTTCGTTTGAGTCTAAATCTTTAGAAAGGCTTTTAATTTATGAATACTTCATGTGCTTAAGATTATGAATAAACATGGGAAGTCTTAGCGTTTGAAGCGAGGGATTACATTCGTGCCATCAGGCAATAATGCGACGGGGATTATACGCTTGATTTACATAGTTATGCCAGTATTACTCTAATGCGAATAATGAATATTAATTTGAAATATGGTCACCGTATTTTCTTCTATCGAAATTTATCCTTTGGTTAAAATGAAACAGTTATAATACATATTTTCCATGTAAAGCTGCGTGATAAATTCATTACTTAATACACATTAAATTAGTATATATATCACATGATACAGTTTGAATTTAATACGATATTAATGAAAGAATTACATGCTCTTATTGAATAACTTTTAACGTCTTGTCTAATTGAAATATACGAAATGCTACATGTTTTTGTGAACTATTATATTCTAATTATTCATTAAATCTAGGAATTAGTATATCTATTCAATAGAAGATGTCAGACTTAAACGAAGAAGCTTCACAGAACAAGTTATTTTTAAAATTATATAACAAATTTTCGGTTTGCTGTTTGTACAGTTGCATACAATAAATAAAATAGTCGAGCGCCATCTATCGGATGAAGGTGTTATTGCAACAACAAATATAGTTAGTATTTAAAAAATAATAATAAAACTGAATAGTCACGCTTTAAAAGATGTGCATTGGTATAGTTGTACGATTTGCAGTTTTGCTGTAATTCACTATCAAAGTTGAAGAAATGTTTTTTAAACCTCGATAAAAGCAGTCTCTTTACATTTTTGCTACTAACTCGAAAACTATTAGCGACAAATTAATAATTAAGCAATCAAATTAAAGCTGAATAGTCACTCTTTAAAATGAGTGCATTGGTATAATTGTACGATATGTAGTTTTGCTGTAATTCACTGTCAAAGTTGAACAAATGTTTTTTAAGCCTTGAAAAAAGCAGTCTCTTTACATTTTTGCTAATATCTCGAAAACTATTAGCGACAAATACACAATTAAGCAATCAAATTAAAGCTGAATAGTCACTCTTTAAAACATGTGCATTGGTATAGTTGTACGATTTGTAGTTATTCTGTAATTGACTGTCAAAATTGAAGAAATGTTTTTTAAGCCTCGAAGAAAGCAGTCTCTTTACATTTTTGCTTATATCTCGAAAACTATTGGCGACAAATTAATAATAAAGCAATCAAATTAAGGCTGAATAGTCATTCTTTAAAACATGTGCATTGGTATAATTGTATCGTTAGTCGTTTGGCTGTCATTCACTGTCAAAGTTGAAGAAATATTTTTTAAACCTCGAAAAAAGCAGACAATTTACATTTTTGCCAATAACTCGAAAACTATTGGCGGCAAATTAATAATTAAGCAATCAAATTAAAGCTGAATAGTCACTCTTTAAAACATGTGCATTGGTATAGTTGTACGATTTGTAGTTTTGCTGTAATTGACTGTCAAAATTGAAGAAATGTTTTTTAAGCCTCGAAAAAAGCAGTCTCTTTACATTTTTGCTAATAACTCGAAAACTATTGGCGACAAATTTATAATTAAGCAATAAAATTAAAGCTGAATAGTCACTCTTTAAAACATGTGTATTGGTATAGTTGTACGTTTTGTCGTTTTGCTGTAATTCACTGTCAAATTTGAGGAAATATTTTTGAAGCCTCGAAAAAAGCAGTCTCTTTAATTTTTGCTAATATCTCGATAACTATAAGCGCCAAATTAATAATTAAGCAATCAAATTAAAGCTGAATAGTCACTCTTTAAAACATGTGCATTGGTATAGTTGTACGATTTATAGTTTTTCTGTAATTGACTGTCAAAGTTAAAGAAATGTTTTTAAGCCTCGAAAAAAGCAGTCTCTTTACATTTTTGCTAATAACTCGAAAACTATTAGCGACAAATTAATAATTATGCAATCAAATTAAAGCTGAATAGTCACTCTTTAAAACATGTGCATTGGTATAGTTGTACGATTTGCAGTTTTTCTGTAATTGACTGTCAAATTTGAAGAAATGTTTTTAAGCCTCGAAAAAAGCAGTCTCTTTACATTTTTGCTTATATCTGGAAAACTATTGCCGACAAATTAATAATTAAGCAATCAAATTAAAGCTGAATAGTCACTCTTTAAAATGAGTGCATTGGTATATATGTACGATATGTAGTTTTGCTGTAATTCACTGTCAAAGTTGAACAAATGTTTTTTAAGCCTCGAAAAAAGCAGTCTCTTTACATTTTAGCTTATATCTCGAAAACTATTGCGGACAAATTAATAATTAAGCAATCAAATTAAAGCTGAATAGTCACTCTTTAAAATGAGTGCATTGGTATAGATGTAAGATTTGTGGTTTTGCTGTAATTCACTGTCAAAGTTGAAGAAATGTTTTTTAAGCCTCGAAAAAAGCAGTCTCTTCACATTTTTGCTAATAACTCGAAAACTATTAGCGACAAATTAATAATTAAGCATTCAAATTAAAGCTGAATAGTCACTCTTTATAACGTGTGTATTGGTATGGTAGTTTTCCTGTAATTCATAAATAATAACTGAAATAAGTTAATCCATTAATAAAGGATGTATAAACTAGATAATAATTACAACAATAACCAAATTATTTATTAATTATATTATTAAATATATTAACAGTCAATATTGTTAATAAAGAATGAAATAGAGGAAATTCTTTGTAGAAATAGATGAAGTTGAACCGGAACTAGTCGCATAGTCTAGTGAAGTCCTTGAACTGTTTGGGATGGTCTGAAGATTCTAGAAAATATCGAAGTTCAAATAACATTGTTTACTCCTTCGAAAACAAGTATTTGTTAATAATAATAATACACAAAACCGTAGTTGTTTTAGACAAACATTTGTCACTTTCAATCAATTATTTTTTTTAAAGCTTAGTTTAAAAGGAAAGGTGTTTAATAAAATATGTCATTTGTAGAACTTTAAAACCATTAATGGTTCTCTTTTAGTAAAATACTAAATTGATTTCAGAATTTTGTAGTATATTTGATGATTTTGTTAATAAATATGAATAATTATAATAGCACTTATTAGAGCAGAAAGATCTATGGTTTATAGCCTTTTACAGCCAAAGTAGCAATTATGTTTTCATTATTTTAAATTTGTATTCCATTAATATTAACTTTTATTACAACAAAATTTACAAAAAAAAACAATATTTTATATTAAAATGCAAATTTTGTAAAGGGCTACATACTATTATTACTAGAGACTTTTAACATTTGAAGTTGGTACTTTTGAAATTACAAAAACCGTAGAATTTCGTATTAATTGCTAACAAAGATTTTTATTCTTATAATTGTAATAAAAATCACTAATTAATATTAATACTTAATAGTATCAATCAACGGTTTTTCTTTATTATTTTCCGGCCCCATTTCTGGTACCTTTTCGGTCCTTACTCAGCCTCTCGCTACGTCATTGCTGACCGGGAAATAGGATTCGAACCAGCACCATTTCGCATCAGATTTTCGCAATGCAAGGACTTTTAACCAGTCGCCCCCTTCAACGGTACTTACCAGTTATTAGAAAAACATATTTTTATGATTCATCTAATTAGATATTTATGGAAGCAATTGCTCGGTTTGAAAGTTCGCCTTTGCATATTCATCTCGAAATGCCATCTGCGGTTGGTTGGCTGTAGGTGTGCAGCATATAAAAATAACTCGACGATTGAATGCATTTCGGCAAAGCCCGTTTTAATTGCCTCCGTTTGCAATTTGCGAAGCACACGAGGATCTCAGACGTTTTTCGCTGCGAGCAATAAACGATTATGCACATTTTTTTTTAAATAATAATAATTCCTGCACGACTTTAAATACCACTAAATTGTATGCGTTTCTCTGGGGGCAGCGTTTGATCTTCTGTACGTGAAGGACATCTCGGCACCTTCTTCCTCGTCATCATCACTCAAAAGCAAGAACAATGATATAACGCAGACAGAGAATGCAACAATGCAAAATCGTCGAAAAGTTATGAATTTGAATTCGGGATTTGTTGGAAAAGCGTCTGAGAGAAGAGAAGGAATGTTAATGAATTGTAGAGGTAATTATGAAGCGGATTCAATAATCCTCTCCTATTTGAATGCAAATGAAGCACCGTCGCGGATGCAAATGAGCGAACCACATTGTCAATTACCCATTTACTTTATTTAGTAATAATATTGCATTTTACTTAGTTTTTTCGCTCGTTTCCAAATGCCAATACGAGTAAAAGGGAGAGACGCTTCGGTACATCTTATATCGTTTGATATATTGCATAATCGGTGCGCATCTGAGGCATTTAATCTCGCCGTTCTTATACAATTTTATTGTTCTTTCCTCTTACTAATTATTCAAATACACTTATTACTTATTATTACCACGTTACATAATAGGATTACACAACTTTATCCATCGATTAAACAACATATTTATCCTTACAAATCTATTATTTCACAAATTTCAATTTGGTTTTCTAAATAACTTATGTACTTCATTTAAATAGAAGAAAAAACATGTTTAGCAACAATCTTGATAATAAACTGTTGATAAAACAATGAATACATGAATTCGAACAAATTTTATTCATTTCTTACACAAGAAATCAACTTTTGAATCTAGATATTATTGTTTAAATATTTACTTAGGTAACGAACATGACATTAAAGATTTTCTCAAAAAATGAATATCAGAAATATGTGAAACTTGCGAAACAATAGCCTATAATTTAAACTCACAAATAGTAAAACTACGCAAGGAAAAGTAAAACACCTTTTTTCAAATCTATTATTTAAAAGAAAAATACAAATAGAATTGCAACAAATTAACTATTCCAAAAGACATTTTGTTATATAACACTGCATTTCTTTTAAATGTTACACCTTTCATCAGCTTCACTACTTTCTTGCTGACCGGTAAATGCCGTTGGGATAGGAACCAGCACCATTTCGCACCAGATTTTCGTGATGCTGGGACTTTTAACCACTCGAATACATTTTGTAAATATAATTTTCAATATTACTTAATGTTAATTTACATATGTTGTCATATGATTTATACATATTCAATTAGTAATTGAGATAAAAAGAAAAACTATTTTCCATAAAAATGTATTAAGATTGAGCAATCAAACTGAATGTTACATATCAATTAGATTGTATTCTATCAATAATTCAAATTGTTGTTCCATTATAACCGAGATGAAATGAAGCGCATACATCTTTAATTGTCGATTAAGTGTCTAGAAATGTTTATCGTGGCGTGTTTCTCTGAAATTCCCAAGGTGTTTCATTGCATGAATCATGATTTCCTGCTTGTGAACTTAAGCTAAGCATGTGATAAATTACTCTAATGGTAAGAATGAGCAATTGTGGTTCATCAGAAATGCGTGTAATTTGTTATTGTTGAAAGACATTGAAATGTCAAATAAACGTCAACTGTCAATTGAAATGTCAACTGTCAAATGTAACTGTCATAAATATGCATGTTTCAATAACTGCTTTGATCATATTAATGTAATAATACTGTATTATGACTATTAATTTATGTGCACAAAGGTATTTACAGAAAGAAAGTGGTGATTTTGTTAAGTGTGATCATAAAAATGATGACTTCTCATTACTAATGTGCGGTTTTGAGACGCATGACCCGTAATTGTTTTACAAGTTTCCTTATACAAAATGCTTGTTGAATAACGTACGAATACGTACGGGCCTTTAGAATCTTATGTACAATCAATCAATCAATTTTTGGCTTCAATGTGTGAAGCATTGATTTGAAGTTGAGTTGAATGTCTTATTATTTCATTTTGCTTGATTCCATCCTAGATCGGACTCTTCTCCAATGACGGTCATCCTGCGGTAACGAGGATAAACCATAAAGTTCAAATGGCATTCATGTGAGATCACTCCATAATGGAATTATTGCGAAATCGAGCGGTGCAGACATAAATTATGTAGAGTTATTCGCACGCGGCGCAAGATTCCACCCATCTGCCGGGGTGCGGTCTACAAATCATGTCGCCAAATCAGAAACGCCGCTCGGGGTTTTTCCACTTGCAACCACACACAAACCAACAAAGATAATCATCAGTTCTTCGGAAGTGAAGCGAATATCAAAGCGCCACACTTGCATAAACCATCTGACCTATGCCAACTTTTACGTACGTCGGTTACCTAACATTAATTTTCGTCAAATGCACAGCATTATCCTCAATAAAATGAGAGCCATGCAAGAAACGAAGTGTGAGTGAAAGAGAGAAAAATCACTTGAATGTGCCCGAAACATTTAATTACAAATATTCCTCCCACCTTTCGTGAATCGATGATGAAATCGATGCGATGTTGCAATTCTCCAATTCATTTCCACCAAAGAAGAAGTGGACAGAAAAAGTGGGAAATCACCCACATATCATTGTCAATTTCGAGTCCTTATCGTGGGAATTACGAAACGCAAGGATAGTTTACTGCAAATGCGAGAAATCTTCGGAAAGGTGAAAATCGCAAAAATGATAACTATCGATGTTTATTGCTGAAATGAATTGCGAACAATTAATCGGAAAACACACTTATAAAATGTGCTCCAACAACATTGATTGAGTTAACGACTAATCAATTTGATATATAATTGAATCTTATAAGTATTATATTGTGACGAAACGAATAAAGGTGATTAGTTTGCAATGTCGATCGTTAAGATGCACATTTTTAGATGAACGACGACTCGAGGCTCTCGCTTATTATTTTACTAAGAAGGTTGTAACCTCTATACACTGTTATTTACGTTCTTTCTCAAATGCGAAAACGAAACCCATGCAAAAACAATCCTATCTTGTTACTAGTTAACGAATCCAAATTTATTATTTCACTTCATTAACAAACTGCATTTTGTATAATTCGCAAATTGTTTGAATGTAATAACAGTCAACATTTAATTCCAAAAAAAAGAGACTAATTGTAACTCATTAACATGTAAATAAGTAGTCTATTCAAGTTTTATTTTCCATTGAAAAGTTTAACAATAAATTAGATTGGAATCGATGCTGCGGATGATAAAATGAATCACAGCAGTAAGGTTTTTGCTTTTCTCCGTAGTCAGTGTAGACCAAGTTATCGTTTTGGCTTCCGACCTCTGGTCTAAAGGCTACCCACTTGCACGAGAAAATTGCGCATACGCCTTCATGCAGCAGCAGCCGTTCGTTAGCACAATTTTAACATGCACACGAAAAAGTATTTATTGTTACGTAATTCGTATTGGGTTTGTCCCGATGATAAAGCCACTAATCCTGAACATCTCTTCGTTTCCGGGTCTCCTTCAAAGATCAGATCTCCAATACCGAAGGAGACGTGCATAAAAATTGCATTTAACATGATGGATTTTGTCTTCGTAAAGAGCAGATCGCAACTTGAATGTGAAAAGCGATTCAATTTTTGTCAAACATTCTAAAAAATAACTAATTTCTTTCAATAATAATATTCATGGAAATCTTGGAAATATTATTCATGATTTATGCTCAATTTTATGCAAAAACTTTAAAAGAAATTGAGAACATTCAACACAAAAACTTTGAAAGAAATTGAGAACATTCAACAAATCATTGAAATTTAAATCATGAAATAATCACCAAGTTTTGAGCTATTTTCATTGCATACACTTACGTTTCCAACTATAATCTGCTTGAAAACGCAATACTTGATGGAATTCGCACTGATTGAAGCAAAGAATGACTGTTTTTGCTAATCGGAAGTTATATTAATTCCAAAAAGAAACTTAATGCAATTAAACATAAATCTTTGTACTCTTTCATGAGATAATAATAATGTTCAAAATGCATAAATTTCTCATAAATATTTACTACATTATTCTTCGCATTGCATGCAAACATGATAATTCAACAATTAGTCGTATAAATGATGAGAATGCGTTGATAATGAAGTTATTAAATCATTTATCACTTACGTAGTTATTGGATAAAACAGCGACTTTTGCAAATGAATGTTTCGTATTAGTTTACAACTTATTGCATTTGTATCGTCGTTAATGAATGAAATAAACAATTGAGGTGACAAATACTTGTAATTATCACGTACCACGCACATAAGCAGGTTTGCTCATTAGTAATTATGATTCTCTTCGCTCGGCCACTTTTGCAATTGCAATTTTAATAATTTATTTCGTCGGAGGAAATTGCAGACGCGAAAGCCGCCAACCCGCACATTCTCTTCATTCTCTGGCATTTGGAAAATAAAGGGATAAAAATGAGACGAATAACTGTCAAGTGCATTGAATTATTTAGTTGAAATCAATTGTATATTTCTCAATTGATTTCTAGTTACAAAATTAAGCTTAATACACGATTTGGGTTTACAGACCCCTTGAAATGCGTTAATGTTTCTCGCAAACAGAGTCTTTTTTTTATGGGAGAAATTTGAGAAGCAATTAGCAGTTTCCAAAAATAGAAATTAAGAAGTGTATAAAGGATTGGTGAGTGATGGAAATTGATGTAATGAGTGAGAGAAAGAGAGAGGAGGACAAAAATGCGTTAAATAATACATCGGTGGTATTAAACTCGGTGAGCGAATTGAAGATGATATTGGGTGGGAAATTTCAATGGATGCATATAAATATCTTGTTCGTGTGCTGGTCCATCATCAGTCTTGCAGTGACTTACATTTCTCTTCAAACACTCAACATGAACTCCATGGTAAGTGATTACTTTTTTCTCTTCTTTATAATCAATTAGCCCTTTGAAAAGAAGTAGTCAATGTTAATTCTGTTAAAACTTTACCGTTAACTTGCAGATCGTTCTTTTGGCCATCTTCGGTTGCGCTTTGGCGCAATACCGTCCAATTCCGGCCCAACAACCTGGGCAGCAAATCGCCATCGTCAGGCAGGATTCTACCCTCAACCCTGACGGCTCTTACCAATGGAAGTAAATATATACATTTTCAATAGTTTACTCATCTACACTACATTTCAAACAATATACAATCCGTTATTTCACTATTTTCCAACATGTCATTTACATATACTAATTAATAAAACTTGATTTTTTTATTTAATAGAAAAAACAGATTCGTTTTAGATATATGAATATACTAATTCTATAGAATTTAATATAATGTAGTTTAATTGAAACTAAATAATTAAATTACTTGCATTTCCTTACCAAAAAATGAAATATAAAAGTTTGAAATAATGCTTCTCAACTTATTTAAAGTTGTACAACAAATTTCTATAGGAAAACAAAGAGCTAAAACAAATCATTTTTTATAATAACACTTATTTCCAAACATTAACCAACAAAATATATAAATTACACACATTTTTCTAAAGAAAAAAACAGCTAATTTTGCGAAAACAATGTTATAAATATACTAATGTACATAAATATACTAATTATATAGAATTTAATATAAAATACTTCAGTTTATATTAACTAACTAAATAATTAAATTACTTGCATTTCCTTACCAAAAAATGAAATATAAATGTTAACAAATATTTGAAATAAGGCTTCTCAACTTATTTAAAGCTGTACAACAAATTTCTATAGGAAAACAAAGAGCTAAAACGAATTATTTCTTATAATAACACTTATTTCTAACTAAATATATAAATTGCATACATTTTTCTAAAGAAAAAACAACTAATTTTGCGAAAACAATGTTATAAATATACTAATTCTATAGAATTGAATATAAAATACTTCAATTTATATTAACTAACTAAATAATTAAATTACTTGCATTTCCTTACCAAAAAATGAAATATAAATGTTAACAAATATTTGAAATAAGGCTTCTCAACTTATTTAAAGTTGTTCAACAGATTTCTATAGGAAAACAAAGAGCTAAAACAAATCATTTCTTATAATAACACTTAATTCCACACATTAACCAACTAAATATATAAATTACACACATTTTTCTAAAGAAAAAACAACTAATTTTGCAAAAACAATGTTAAAAATATACAAATTCTATAGAATTTAATATAAAATACTTCAATTAATATTAACTAACTAAATAATTAAATTACTTGCATTTCCTTACCAACAAATGAAATACAAAAGTTATCAAATACTTGAAATAATGCTTCTCAACTTATTTAAAGCTGTACAACAGATTTCTATAAGAAAACAAAGAGCTAAAACGAATCATTTCACATAATAACACTTATTTCTAACTAAATATTTAAATTACATACATTTCTCTAAAGAAAAAACAACTAATTTTGCAAAAGCAAAGTTATCACCATATAGAATTACAATCATTTGCAACAAAAATACAATATAACAAAGAAGAAACACAAGAGAAAATAGAATGGTATTCCTGCTAAAGAACACAGGACTTTCTGTCCAATTTTTAAGTATGTATCATTCTTTTTATTATCCAAAAACTTACATATTATTTCAATATTCAAAATACTTTCAATTTGCATTGAAAAATACTAACATAGAATTCAAAAATATTAATGAAAAAATCGCAAATTTTAAAATTTATCAAATGGACTTTCCACTCTATCTGGAAATAACTAAAAATTAACATTGTATAATATATAGAAAAATACATTTAAAAGTTCGCTTTTTGAAATATCAAACATTGTAATATAATTACTTACGTTTTGCACTTAACAACACTAATTTGTTGCCATTATCTAATAATTTTATCTTCATTTACATATTTAAAAAAAAAACTTAATTGCATTTTTTTTACTAGTTTCATTTATCTATCAATCATGCACTTTCTTTCCTGTAAATACTTGCACATGATTATATAATAACGTTAATATATGCACAAACTAACGTGAATGCATGGAATGTATATAATTTGCACGTGGATTGGGAATAACAGTTGTTTTAAAGTAATCAAACTAATTCAATTTGTTGTTGTACAAAGAGCTAATGCTGATCTCTGATTCAAGTTACGAAACTGCAAATGGAATCGCGGCGCAGGAGCAGGGAGCCCAGAAGGCAGTTGGAAACGAGGCAGGAACTGCAGCCCAAGGATCGTTCTCCTACACCTCCCCGGACGGAACCCCGATCAGCCTGCAGTACACCGCCGACGAGAACGGCTTCCAGCCGCAGGGCGCCCATCTGCCCGTAGCTCCGGAGATCCCTGCTGCCATCCAGAAGGCTCTGGCTTGGATCGCGGCGCACCCTTCGGCCGAGGACGGCCCCAGGCCGGGAAACAGAAGATTCTAAACATCTAGCTACCTTGTAAACCCCCCCTAAGAGAAATGTTATCTGATACGAAACGCCACGTGATAAATATGTTGTTCGTCGATCTACTTTAATTCTGTACATATGAATTTTATATATATGTGTATTGATGTTATAACTTTTTTTTATGTTTTTTATATATACGTAATGAATAATAATAATAATAAAAAAATGGCTGGACCTGTTCGATACACGAATATACACCGCAAAGACTCTGTCGCTACTTCTATGTGTTCTAAACTCTCTCTCTTCTACATACAAACATTTCGTTTTGTCTACTTTTCCATTACTGTAACTTATATTTATAACTACTTGTACGTATATTCTGTTCAGTGCTTTCTGTATGCAATTGATATGAAGGTTGAATAAAGAAAATCTTTGTATTTTAAAACACACATGTTTTACTCTAAAAAGTGCAACAATCCTAACATCAACTACCTAACGTAAGACTAATACGAAATATTTACTTGTCGGAGAAAAGTTTTCGAAAGTGTTTCCGCCTCATTCTTAAATTACAAGTTGAGTAAGAATTAACATCTAAATGCGTTGCATGTAAAAGAAACGGAAAACTATACACTAATCTTCAATTACTTAAAAAACGGAAAATAGGAAAACTATTCAATTATCTTCAATTACTTGAAAACGGAAAACTATTCAGTAATTTTCAATTACTTAAAAACGGAAAATAGGAAAACTATTCAGTAAACTTCAATTACTTAAAAACTATTCAGTAATCTTCAATGACTTAAAAACGGAAAATAGGAAAACTATTCAGTAATCTTCAATT
>JAFMTC010001227.1:353039-376696 GCA_018845635.1 Nicrophorus orbicollis
AAGGAGGTAACCAAGGAGGAAACCAAGGAGGTAACCAAGGAGGAAATCAAGGACACTTCGGCGGTAACCAAGGAGGAAATCAAGGACACTTTGGAGGAAACCAAGGAGGTGCTATCAACGGTGGAAACAACTTCGGACACGGTAACGGCATCCACGGATCTGCTGCTGGTAAATACGAGAACCGAAACTACGCCATCATCCGTGACAACAAGAAAGTCGAAGTAGATGGTTACCATTACTTGTAAGTAGAATATCACTACCCAAATCTAAGTGAAATTAATGAATCCTAATTAACAATTTTTCAGGTACGAAACCGAAAACGGAATCCTCGCCGAAGAACAAGGAAAGTTGGCCAATGTTGGAACCGATGTTGAAGGTATGCGCGCCCACGGATTCTTCACCTACACCGGTCCAGACGCTGTTGAATACACCGTCAAGTACACCGCCGATGAGAACGGTTTCCTCCCAGAAGCCCAACATCTGCCAACTCCTCCACCAGTCCCAGAGCTCATCCTCAGGGCTTTGGCATACCAAAGGGCCCACGGTACTTTGTAAATCAATATTAATCCTCAAAATTTGTCTGACTTAATTCTATATAAATTGTAAATATAACTGTATATCTCAAAATTAATTTACGTGTTAGTTTCTTAAAATATATGACCTTCTCGAAATCCACTTTCTCCCTTCTTTTTTCGCACCTGTTCATTAGCATTATCATTAATAAAATCTTCTATTTCTGCTTCATTCATTCTCAAATAATTAAAATTATTCAAGGTAATAGATAAAATTTGATAAAATTAGATCCATATTTTTCTCAATTAAGATGAAAGAAGATAGTTTTTCTAAATACTTATTGCATACAAATCTAGTCAATCAAATCTGAAATTTTAGTAACTTATCACTCTAGTTATAGGATTTCGCTTTGCCAAGAAAGCCAAATCCTACAAGTCGACTATTATTGTATTAATCATATTTACTTTGAACGTTGATAATATCTAATTCTACAAAGAACTTCTACTTAATCCAAGTATAATATATCATTAATTCCAGAGAGGTCACAGGATCGTATTACTGAACACGAATTATAATAAAATTCCGATAAATATTAAGCGTCGAAATTGAATTCTGAACGGCGTGAATCACAATTGCATTTCACGTAAGAAATTTGAATAGCGGGATTTTCCGGGGAACATCATTTGCGTCTTCTTCGGTTCAATGAACACAGAACATTGCCATTGCACATAATCAGTGTATTTCCTTTAAACTATAACACGACCGCGAAATGTAACGCTCACTCACTATTTGAAGTCACGAGAGAAACTGAACCAGTTTTGCTCTAGTTAACTATTATATGTATATAATTTAATAGCTGTTTATAAATTCACGGGCAAGGTGAGGCTTGTTTATGCAATAGAAATGTATTTATTTGTAATTTCTAATTCGGATATACGGTAAATCACACTTGTTTCGAATCACTTAAAGTTCTTTAGGGATCAAGACACTTGTTTGGAACCATTGCCCATTGACAACTAATCCCTTGAAGACTATGTTTTTTCTTTAGGAATCAATGGATTTGTCCTAAAGCACTCGAAAAATGCCCTGAAAGAAATCCCAAAATCCTCTGATGTATTTGGGATGCGAACCGACGACCTCGAAGTGTAGACCGGCGACTTTAACTATACGGTAATGAGTCGCCGTATGAAAAGCAAGAATGTAGACAAGAATAGACAATCTGGAAATATACAAGCAACCTCACTCTATACTATTACTAACTGAGGGTACAAAGCAATCAAGTCAACTTGATCCATAAATTGTACACTTTGTTTGGTTCAGGTGCTTTCCAATTGGCGAGTTCTTGATGTTGCTCTTCACCTCAACCAATGTAAAGTCATCCCATCTAATAACTGCTTGACATGACTTCAAAGTTTTGATCAAAGGGGCCTGGGTTTAATGCGACGAATCATCTTTAGGTAGTTCCATTACAGGGCTTTGCTCAGAATGTAAGCACTTCTGTAGTACTTCTTGGTAACTGTTTGAAACGCTTCTAAATCGAAATCCCGAAAACCGTAATCCCGACATTCGTATCCTCCAAATCCCGAAAATTTTATAGGATTTTGGATATCGAAGATAAATAATGTATTTAAACACTGATAACACAATTGAGGAGTTGAACGAGAGAAGCAAGAAAACAGTTGATTAAAAGTGAGTGGTTACATGTAATATTTTAGTATTTAGTTATAATACTTTTAGAATTATTCACGAGTGTGCATTTGCGCATATTTAATTCATAAGCGAGAATGGAATGTGTCTATTTTTGAAAAAGATGAATCATCTCTAAATTTCACTACTTAATGAACGTTAATTGTTGATAATTGAATTTCTTTTACAATCAATTTGTACTATTTATAATCTGTTACGTAACGATAATAATCAAATATATTTGTAATAGGAAACAAGAAAGGAATAAACAAAAATATCGAAATTTTATAGGAAAAATAGAATGTAATGCTTAATAAATTTGCATTATTACTCATTATTACATCAGAATTGTAAACGAAACATAAAGTAGGTTAATATCTATACAAATATAGAAATGAAACAAACAAATCCCAACATCGTGTATTCATTATTATTAATACTTAATAAATTATCTCAATTATATACTTGAAATCAAGTATAATTCACTATAAACAATACTAATTACAAAGTTTGATATTTAAACTGAATATGCATGAATAAATATGTTGCATTCAAGATTGTTTCGTAAAAAAAAATATGTCATCTTTATAAGGACGTCCAGGTTCATCAGGTCAAGTCAAAAAAATTGCCAATTTCACAAAATTTGGAACTTTCTAACATTTCTAGAACACGTCAATTTTTTTGTCAATGATTTTGAATCATGCGAGATTTGAAGATAACTTCAAGGAACTGCAGTTTATGTATATTGTAGTATGTATATTGTTCATTTTTAGTCATTTTCATTGAAATTAGTTCTAATAATTGTAATGTAATACGTGTACTAAATGTGTTGTAACTTCTCAATGTAGAAAATTATGTGTAGAAAATTATGTGTAAAATTATATAATCCGTCTAATTTGCTATAATTGTAGAAATAATAGAAACAAAGCATGGAAAATAGCAATATCTCGCATAGTGCGGCATCAATAAGTTATGTTTGAATGCAATTTCCTTGTCATTTTTTGTTAACTTTTATGCAGTTTCTTAGCCTTCCATTAGATTGGTTTCGAACAGTCCGGTAAATCGGCGCACAATGTGAGGTATAACTGTTTCCTACTATACTAAAAATTGTTATTATTTCATCGATCTAAATTGATATTCGTCCGAAGTTTTCGTGATGAATTGATTGACTTCATGAGCTTCATTCATACCTGAACTCGACGTTTCATAACAAACTACAATTCACTCATTCCAAATTTGAAAAATGTCTTTACAATCAATTAACAATAGTTATATTAAACCACTTTGCACTCATATCTGACATTGAAAATTAATGAATTATATGCATGAGTCCATTACGTGTGTTTGTTGTTATACGTTACAACAAAGACTTGTTAACTTGATCACTGCATTCACGCACATCTTCCAGATATTCTGCCTCCTGCGGCTCAAGAAAATCTGGACTCGCAGTGCTCTTATACTCTTTTATACATCAATTCCCTTCCACTCACCAAACTTTTACACTATATAAATAAAAGGATCTCTCGCTCATTCCGTATTCACATCGATGATTAATCTAATTACTTTGCACGTAAAATCATGTATTTTGCAAACAACAATTAGTATTTTTACAAAATAGTCTATTCAATTAGTATTTTCTTAGAAGAACAAAGAGTTCTACAATAGTTTATTTCCCTATATCAAGATAATATTTTGAATAACTGCATTCCTACAAACTTGAATATGAATATGTGCATACAAATTGTTAATCTCTTTACTCTTTTTTTTGTCCCATCGAAATTATGATAATTAGTCATTCATAATAACTCTTCTTAATTGCATCCATTAATTATACATTTATTATTTATTTATTTTAATCAAAATTGAAAGTAGTTTTGTTCCACTTAATTAGCATAACCATTGTTACTAAATTATTATTAATATGCGAAGAGATTCAAGTTTTTTTTCTTATACATTGGATTTTCAATTACAATTTATTTAGGATTTACAAATACAAGCAACAATTAATTTGTAACCATTTTTCTTAATGAACTATCGTTTTTTTTCTGTATGTAACTTGCAATAAATGTGCATAATATTGTTCAAAATGTTCATTTATGTATCATTTCTTCATTTTTCCAAATAAGTCTATTATATTTTGTTTGTATTTATTTAGTTTGAGGTTCTATACCGCACTAAATGAGGTATTATTTATTCATTTGTACAAGTCTATTGTATTTTGTTTGTATTTATTTAGTTCGAGGTTCTAAACCGCACTAAACGAGGTATTATTTTGCTTCAAAGTTCACAAGTCTATTGTATTTTATCTGTATTTATTTAGTTCGAGGTTCTAAACCGCACTAAACGAGGTATTATTTAGCTTCAAAGCTCATTTGTACGGTTATATAAGCATTTCTTATGTTCTCTATGGATTACAAGAAAGAATATAACGAATTCAGTATTATCAGATAACATCAGCTTCTGAATTTCGAATTTGAATAATTAATGTAAACTATATACCATTAAGATTTTGAGGCGTGAACAGAAAAGGCGATAAATGTTACACAATTTCTAGA
This sequence comes from Nicrophorus orbicollis, assembly GCA_018845635.1. Lineage (NCBI taxonomy): Eukaryota > Metazoa > Arthropoda > Insecta > Coleoptera > Silphidae > Nicrophorus > Nicrophorus orbicollis. The sequence continues at coordinate 357,794 of JAFMTC010001227.1, forward strand.
AGATTCGTCCAAAACCTTTAGCTTCTAAATATCAATCGAATCAAGAACGTTATTTATGATCCAATAAAATAGCAAAACTATTGGACGAGTTTCGTTGACGATTCAATTATGTTTACACCCAGGAGGAATTCAGTGACGAAGTTTCTCATAAAAGGACAATACGAGATCAATATTTGACCTACAAATGTGAATTAATTAATAAATAACGAATTAGTCAATAAAATTTTAGGTTTTTCTATTCAGCAAATTTATGTTTTAATTATGTTAAAATCAGAGCAATAAATTTGATTATATATATGCTTATTTTACTTGTAATTATAAAATTTCGTAGCAATTCAATGACGATGTTTCTCATTAAGGGACAATACGAGATCAGTATTTGACCTACAAATGTGAATTAGTGAAAGAAAAGTTACAAAAATTATGTGTTTTTAATTATCTATTTAGCAAATTTATGTTTTAAATGAGTTGAAATCAGAGCAAATATTAATATAATTATGTTTATTTTAATTGAAATTATATAATTTCGTACTTTAATTAACACACAATTAAATGAGAAATAAAAAGAAGTAATTCTGTTTGGTAAATGATTTTATATTTATTCAAATTTCTTGTCAAATATGACAATTTCTTGGATAATGTGATAAATAAATGTTGTTAGGTATGCAGATATTTGAAACGAAATTGCAATTGATTTAGTTTCTTGCAAATAAACGAAGAATTGTTGAAAATCTGCATGCAATTAAACTAACAATTTTATGTGTATTTTGTAAAATTTTCCACGGATATTAAATTTCTTATGCAAATGGCACGAAATGAACAATAAAAGAGATGTCTGCCAATAATGATAACATTTACTTTATCGAGAGTGATTAATGCAAAAAGGTGAACGGCATTCTTCTGCTTGGAATCCTTTTCTAGAAGATATTTTAGAGAGAATCGAATTATGCGAATCGATAATTAGTATACAGTCCAGAACGTGGGATTTTTTGGAATGACACAAATAATGGTTTTCTGGACCTTTGGATGCAATACCCACGTACCAAACACCTACAAGTGATTGTTCTTTTTATAATTTATATTAGAATTTTAGTATGTTTTGAAGGAAATATTATATTCAAATATTTGATTATGAATAATAATTGTTTTTTTTTGTTTATGTTGTTGTTGTTGTTGTTGCTGTGGGATGTCATTTAGGAAATTCCGCAAAAATGCAATTGAGTTATGTTTATAGAAAACAATCGAATTGGATTCGTTATTGTTTTTTTTTTATGATGATATTTTGGATCCATTTCGAGTCGATTGTTGTTCGGAGCGGGGCTATAAATTTCGTTTGCGAAATGCCTGGCCCATCGTTACGACTTTCAAATCGAAGGTTCCGAACCAAAATCGCTTTTGGGTGAATTAATAACAGCAGCCGGATTCTAGATTGAGTTACACATATTTGTGTGTGAGGCAAACAAAAAAAACAACAAATGAAGAGCGACGGCGGTTTTATCGGATCGCAGTTGTCTTCCCATGCGTATATATATATACACGGACTCCTCTCACAGAATCATAGCATTTGTCAGCTCACCGTGCAAACATGAAGACCTCAGTGAGTGAATTGTTCAGTTTGTTATTCAATTTGCAATTATTCAATTATTGCTTGTATTTTTATTTAGATCGTCGTATTCGTCGCTCTTTTGGGATTGGCTGTGGCCCAGAAACCGTTCCGTTTTTCCAGGCCAACTGCGGGACAGTTTCGTTTTAATGGTAACGAAGGAAGGTACTCTTCGGACAGTGATGGACAGTACCGTCCGGATAACTCGGGGGCTTACAACGGGGACAACGGGCAGTACCGTCCGGACAACTCCGGCCAGTACGTGCACCAGGACGTGAAGTACGAGCACATCGAGGACAAGTACAAGCACACCGCCGACCAGTTCGGACCGAACGGCGGAAACCAAGGAGGATTCGGACCCGACGGTGGAAACCGTGGAGGATCCGGAGGTGTCGGATCGTCCGCAGGATTCGGATCTGGATCCAAGCCCGGATTCAAGTCAGGAAGCAAATTCCCATCCGGTTCTTCTCCTTCCTCCTCCGGCTTCGGATCCTCCGCTTTCGGTAAAGGCGTGACCTCTGGATCCGGCTCCAAGTTCGGCAGTGGACTCCAGAAGGGAAACGCCGCCGGATTGTACGATAACAGGAACTACGCCATCATCCGCAAGATCGAGAACGTCAAGAAAGACGGATACTACTACCTGTGAGTGCGCTTTTTCGTTAGAAACGTTCTCGAAATACCAATCTCGCTTTGCAGAAACAGTACATTCACTTTGCGATAAAAATGAAATTGCTTATACAACCAACGTTACGTTCTATCATGTAATAACAATGATGTGATGTGATGACTCTTTCCAGCTACGAAACCGAGAACGGAATCCTCGCCGAAGAGCAAGGCAAATTGGCCAACGTTGGAACGGACAAGGAAGGTATGCGCGCCCACGGATTCTACACCTACACCGGTCCAGATGCTATCGTTTACACCGTGAAGTACACCGCCGACGAGAACGGCTTCCTCCCAGAAGGTGCCCACATTCCGGAGATCCCAGAGCCCATCCAGAGAGCCCTTGCTTACCAAAGGGCTCAAGGTACTCTGTAAATCTGGGCAGTACCTGATATTTAACGTTAGAACTTAACCGAGGCTATAAATAGATTGACCCCACTTGTATAAATTTGTAAATTATTAATTGATAACAAAAATCCAATAAAAATTATTGAAATAAAATAACGTATTGTCTCATTACAATTTCCAAATTACATAAAAACATATGTATTTTACCTGTTCCTCCTTCAGGCTCCCAATTTATACTTTCAAGCCGAATAAATTAATAATTATTAAATCATTTTCAGTTTAATATTTACATACTTTTACAGTTAACTTTTATGTCTCACAATATTCCAAATGTATTAAATTGACCGTATTTAGGACTAATAAACTTAATTATTATTAAACAATTAAATAAAACTGATGTGACAATATTTACAAACAAATTAAAGAAACTAAACTATGCAATTCTAATTATTCTTAACTGCTGTTTAAGGCTTTGATTTACATTGTTTTTTTTTCTAATAAAAAGAGTACGTTAAATGTATTATTTAATCACTTTGTTTACATTGAATGCTACTTGAAAAAGCAAATAAAAGTTAATTAATTAATTATAATCAAGTTGCTTCTTTTTATGAATTATTAATAATAATTGTAATTATATTATTTCGTAGATTCATTAACACAAAATACAAAGAAAAATGAAGGAAATATTGCTGGTTAAACTAATATTTTGTTAGATAATTATATAATTATTAACATGTTTAATTAATGAGTTTATACATTATAATTTTTGTATATTATATAACAAATAAATGTTATTAAAATTCATAGTGATTTACACAAATGGAAGCAGTTAAAAGTGTAATTATTGAAAATGTATAAAAACTACCTGAAAATTTACCAGTAAATTAAAGACTTGAAAACTGCAATATATTGGACTTATCACATAAATTTGCTCAATGTTCTATTTGTAATTAAGATTGTAAAGAAAATTGATGATATATCAACAAAATTATAACGCAACTTTGCGAGTAATGCCGTTTATTTGAAAGAAAAGAATGCTGTTTATTTGAAACAAAATTTTATATATTGCAAATAAATGAAGAATTATTCAAAGTTTGAGAGTTTTCTAATGAATAAGTCCTTAAAATACATGTAGAAATTGAATTCTACATTGAAAAATAGAATCAGTGCATGCGCCGGGTTGTAAATATGAATACTGATTATATTGATTTTAAAATGTGAATTATTAAAGAAATTTTCAAGAAAATCTTTGTAAATCCTCAAATAAGGGCGAAATAAGGAAAAATTGTAATTATTTATTTAGTAATTATTGTATTATCATCAAGAAACGCATATTAACTTTCCACTTTATATACTTTTGTTCAAAAAAAAACTCTAATTTAGACAATAAATTTGTTAGTTAACAGTAAAGTTTTATTTCAACATTGTTATTACTCCAAATTAGGTCAAACGTCTAATTCTGTGCGCTTTTAAAACTTATTTTTTCGATTTCTATAAAAAAAAACTGAAATTTGAAATTGGAAAATTGGAAATGTGAATTGTAAATATATTATTATTTCTAATTGTATATACTACAAATAACATGTTAGTTTTGCATCATCAACTAAACTAAGTATTTAAAAACTTAAAAAATTACTACAATTAAAGAAATGATTGTACATAATACAAATCTTAAGTTAATCAGAAAAATGGAATGCATTTTGGGTTTGAGGTCGAATATGATTTAACAGGTAAAAAGAGAACCGATTTGGATGAGTCAGCAATGTGGAGAGGTGAGTCAAGTGGGTGTGATTGCACGCCAATTTCAATAACAATTATTTTGTCAAATATTTCAATGATGAAGAAGCAAAGAAAGATAGAAAAAAAAAACAGCTAAAATATATTTGTATAAAACTATAAATAAATGATTGGCAATGCGTACAAGGCTCTGACATTGCAGTCAGATCGATTAGAGGATAATGATGTTGCCTGAAGCATTTCTGCTCTCATTGTTTCAATGAACGTGCAATAATTTATGATACTCATATTTAGACTTTATAGATACTTCATTTAACTGACTATACATACTCTATATTATAAACAAGTTATCTTGGTTTTATATGGAACGATATTTCAAGATTGGATTGGATAAACTTTTTTTTTGTTTGGTGTGTCTTTTCACAGCAATATCAACAAGAATGGATCATTAGGATATTCAGTAATTCACTACGTTCTTGCAGACTATTGCTTATTGGCAACTAATCCCTTAATTATTGTCTTTTTAAGGAATCTACGGAATCAGTGCAGAAGCACTGAAAATGCTGTATCTGAAAAGAACCATTCCTTCAGGATCTCTAATCAATACGGTTATGAGTCACCAATTATACAAAATAAGACTTTATAGACGATAATAAACAATACAAGGAATGCTTATTCAACAATAGTTTAAAAACATACATAAAATATGTTATTTTCATTTGAGATTTTGAAATGTTTGTATACTTTTGAACGAGTTAAAACGAAAAAACGCATTGATATAACAACTATTGTGGTATACATGTTAAACCGCTTTTTATCGAGTTTAAACATTCCTAGAACATGTAAAATCCAGAAAAGCAATAAATTCAGTTATTTTCGTGTTTCCAATCCAAAAGATATTCATTACTTTTAAAAAAATATGAATACAACAACAAAAGCATTTGTCTAAGTCTTGATATGTTAGTGTATCTAATGCACTTTTATTGTGATTTCGAAACTAATTTATTTTTGCAACTGACTAATATCGTTGTTTTGTTAAATTTAAAGTAATTAATCGCATTACTTTTGAAGCGTATTCACTCTTAACATTGAAATTTACTTTCCTGTGTTCATTTTATAGATCAAGGATGTTTGAAGCTTTGTATTGCCGGACAGGAAATCCCAAATATTTCGTGTTTCCTTCGGAATAACATAATGCACGTATACATCTAAAAATACACTGATTCATCCATTAATTATACGTATTTAAAGAATTGAAGCCTGAAGCTACGGAAGATCATGAACTCGAAAATAGCGTTGAACTCTAAACTGACGAGATGATTGAGAATGAAATCATAATAACCATCATCGCAGCATAGTTTGTAGACATATTCAGGGTTAACTTAACAGAATTCCATATGTAACAAATCTAGAGGAAAATTAGAAGTATTTCGAATAAATTTCATAATGAATCATTAACTTTTTGCGTTTAATCGGATTCGAATATAATTGATATAATTATACCATCAAAAAAATATAACCAGTTTACATTGTACACAAATATCGAAAGTTTACTGTTTTTTTTTTTTCAATCAATTCTTATAAATGATATGGTAATAATCTAAATGGGCAATTAATTAATAACATGTTACTTGATTTTTATGATTTATAACGAAAAATATCAACTTGTACGATTTCAATGACAACAAACAATGCAGACATTAAAACATCACTACTTTAAGTGATTTTAACTCGTATGGGATGACCTTACGTGAATGATATTCTTTCCCTACGTAATTATCTAATTATGTAACATTCGTCTGTAATTCTTTATGCAAATCAACTCAAATTACATTACTTACGGGAAATTAGTCTAATTTTCGTCATATTCATTACAACACTTCTAAATCTGTTGATTCAAATGAGTAAACTGAAGTTTTTTCTCTCTCTCAAAAAATGAGAACATTTATTTAACACCACACTCCAGTTTCACCAAATATAGAAAAACGACTTTCGAAATCCTCATAAGATTCTCAAAATAACTACGTACAAACAATTCATATTTGGGAATTTGATGGTATTTGGAATGTCCTGAAGTGAAGTTAACAAACACAAAAAAAAACATCTAACGAAATCTGAATTAAGACATCATTGCATTTGCATCCTTGAGAATCGAACGGACGTAAACACGCTTTTAAATTAAACTGTTATTGTTTTCAGAAATAATTTTAGTTTTACCACGAAAAAAAAAATACTTATTTTATTTATATTTAATTATACGCTATAAAATTTAAAGAATTTTTGAAAGTATATCCAAAATAATTTGTATGTTTACTTTTTCTTTACTTAATTAGTAAAATAATAGATATTTGATTGCACATTAGACTAAAGGGCTATTGACCATGCTGTTTCTGCACTTTATTTTCAAATTTAATTGCAGGCTATGAAATGAAAAGTGTAAAATAAATTGACTATTCATGTGCGTAAATATTAACGATTATTACGCATGTAAAGTTTACGTTTACTGATGAAAATGGGTAAAAGTATACAATCTGTATGCATTACGTAAGTTTCAATAAACAAATTGTTGTTCAAGATAAAACGAGAACAACTCTTGAAGAAAAAACTGTTATGGATTTGTTGTGTGCAATTGGCCGAACCCATGTTATGGAAACAAAGCAGTCTAATTTAAATACCAGATTCCCGTATCATCTGTTTCATGTGTGGCTGTTAGGTTTTTTTTTGTGCGTTGCGCTAGATGTGTCGCATCGTTTTGGACACGTCTCTGTTTACAAATACCCATAAATTAGACTTGACTTTGAGACTAAAGGTTTATAGGTGAATTGCTTTGATTCGCTCAGTAGGTGGGTTTACTAGATTATGTGTATATGTGTGTTTGTGTGAAAAAAATATAGTGGCAGTGATTGTTCATTTCCTACGTCGTCTTTCTATAAATACAAGGATTCCCGACACGAAATCATAGCATTTGGAATTTCAACGTTCAATCATGAAGACCTCAGTAAGTGAAGATCTATAATCAGCGCTCATTGAATAAGGCAAAATAATAACTCGATCGTTTTCAATACTTTGCAGATTGCAGTTTTGGTTGCGCTGTTCGCCCTGGGAAGCGCCCAGCTCTTCAACCGTTACAACAACAACAACAATAAGGGATCGCCTTTCGCCAGGACTTATAATACGCCCTTCGGCTTTAACCGTGACACCAAGTACGATAGATCGAATGAAGGGCAGTACGTGCACAACAACGATGGGCAGTATTACCACGACAATTCCGGGGATTACGTCCATCAGGAGGAGAAGTACAAGCACCAGGAGGACAAGTACAAGCACCAGGAGGAGAAGTACATCGCGGAATCCAGGCCGCCGAAGAGGATCGTTCCGGCCGAGAACCTTTACGGCGTCAACCCGGGGCTGAAGAAGGGCAACGCCGCCGGTTTGTACGATAACAGGAACTACCGCATCATCCGCAAGATCGAAGACGTCAAGAACAACAAATACTACTTCTTGTAATCAATCGAATGCGACGCTCCACACGAGGTTTGCTCAATTGCTTACTTGTTTCAGGTACGAAACCGAGAATGGTATCTTCGCCGAAGAGCAGGGAAAGTTGGTCACGATGGGCGGAAAGGAAGGAATCCAATCCCACGGATACTTCACCTACACTGGACCGGACAGCATCGTGTATACCGTCAAGTACACGGCCGACGAAGAGGGATTCAATCCGGAAGCCGCCCATCTTCCGACTCCTCCCCCGATCCCAGAGGACATCGCCAGGGCCCTCGAGTACCAGCGCTCCCAGGGAACCCTGTAACTCGACTTACCAACGCTTAATAATTCCGACTGATCTTAGCCTAAAAGTATGATTTTATTCTTCCACTCCTCACGTGAAAAAATATATATAATAATGCTATATGAATACTTGTAAAAAATACTTTGTAAATTAATAGATACTAATAAAATGATTTAAAGAATATTACTCGTTTTCCATACAAAATATGAAAAAGTAAACGACAAATCAATATTTACATTTACGTTTCTAAAATTGACATTTAACTAAATTCCAGAAATATTAAAAACTGAACACGTTTATTACTTGTTTATCTTATTTCTTCTTCATTTAAACAATTCTGGAAGATTCTATGCATTTTCTATACAAGCAATTACGTAACATTGGTTCGAGAATTTCAACATTGTGCTTTTTTTTATGGGTGAAAGAAAAAGAAAACATTGCTTGAACTTTGCCACCTTTTAAGAAATATTGTTTGTTTTTAACGCAACTACTTAACAAACTGTATTAGTGATATAAACGCGATTTCTTTATATATTTTAAGAAAAAAATGGTAGAAAATCGATAGACAACTATTATTTCTGTTGGATATTTTCATTTACATGAAATATTTTGTGATTGAGACATAATTAGAGATTATATATTAAAATAAATTACGTAATTAACAACTTTTGAATGTTATGCTACAACCATATTAGTATCGTCTGCTCGAACAATGGGTGATAACTATGAATTTCCTTTAGCAAAATCTTTCAAATTTCTCAATTCCGATTACCAAAAGGCTTATTTATCGGTTGCATCCGATTGTCTGACAAAGCGCTGCGCGTTTTAATCTAGAAGTACGTGCCGCAAGATGACTATCATTAATCGCCCACACTCTGCGGATAACACGAGAAGAAGAGAAAAAAGCTATCAATTACCGAGGCTTTAATTGCACGTCACCGAGAAAGTTCATGCATTCCGGCATTTCAGAACCGTTGATTTCTCTATTAGCAGATCGAGCCGAAGAGTATGCAAAATTTGCAAACAATTACGATCGTCCTTCGCCACGCGTCGATCGATTTTGGTTCTTCCTTTCCTGCAGGATTCACACTGCATGGCGCGCCGTGTTGGACGTCGATGGATGATGCTCCCAGATAAGGATGCGCGATTGCATGGAAATGTGCGATGTATTACGACGACCTTCGAATGTTGGGATGTTGGGATATGTATGCAATATAGGTCAAACAAGCCCATTGAAATGGCTGAAATGGACTCATGGACTCGTCGCACCCGATTTCACACAACTCGACCATTTCCACAAGCCGAGACAGTTTTGGTGAACCAGACGATGGTCAAATACCCAAAAACAATCGGCCCATTGTTACATTGTTGCATGCGAATGCTCCAACACTCTTCCATTTGCTAATTGAACCACCAAACAATCTCCACCTATTATTTTCAATCAGAATTGTTCGTTTTATCTCTTTAGAATCATGCAAATAACAATTAGTAGATAACATTACACAAGGTTCATTTCAATCTTAATAATACAAAATTACTTAGAATTCATTACTAATTGTTCATACGTTTAATTCAATTATTTCCTTTATCTATAAACATTCAATTAACATAACTGCATAAGCTATATTATTAAAACAATTTAGGCCAATATTTCAAGGTTTTATAAGAAATTGTAAAGATTTCTCCATACTTCTGTAAATAAGATCATTCCACTTCTTTTATTGATATAAAATATGAATAAAATGAGTACAAATATGATTCATAACAGCATAACATTTTGGTTTCATTACTTATAAGAGTTTTTCTCTAAAATAATGAAAATTTACTTTTAATTCATTTATAATTGATCTAAATTATGAATTTACAATTGATTTTCGTCTTATATAATCTATTGATAACATTTACTTAATTGTGATGAGTTATACCTAAATTTTATCTTACATTATTCAAATTCTACATAAAAATGTAATGAAATTTATAAAAATTCTATTATTTTAAAGAGACAATTAAAACATTTGAGATTATATTTACAAGAACGTTAGTTATTTACAATTATATCACTTACAGCAAGATTAGTCGATACAATTCATGTTCCACTTTACATGTTTCCACACGGATTGTGCATATGAGATTTTCTTTTACTCTTGTTTTTTTCTTTTCGTGTATCAAGGTTTCTAGCAACTGGAAGGATAATCTGTGTGTTCTTAAGCCGTTGCAGCGAAACAATGAAAGAGGTAAGAAGAAAAAAAAACGGAAACTGTGCAATTGGAACAGTAGGCCGTTGCAAAGCACCCCCGAAAATGAAAGTGTTATATAAAGAGGAGCCGGTCAGTTGCAGGGGACAGTTCATCAACGTCTTCGTAACGATAACACACGCACTCGACATGAGATTCCTGGTGAGTGGATACAAATCAAATGTGTAAATTTGCACTTTTCCCGACGATCAGAAACACAACATTTACGTATTAGAAACGACGTATTGTTTCAAGTAAAAAATTACAAACGATTAATCAATATAATTATTTGGTTAGTAATAAATAATTAATTTTAACATTTAGTTTACAAACTGCAAGTGAAAGATGACTTCAATTGAAAAGAAATTTAAATAAAAAATATGCAATTTCTTATTTTAAAAGCTTTTAACTGCATTGACTGCAATCCTTTTGATTTCGTATAATATTGTTCTTTAAATGAAGAAATATTGAAAATTCCAATAACTTCTAACTGTTTCTTAGATTGCAGAAGTTGTAAAGATTGTTAACATACTTCTTGAGTGCTGTAACATTTAGTTGAATTGGATGAGATCGTATCAACCTGTCAATATGTACACAGCGATAATTGTAGTCTTTGCTTGTCAGCATATTTATGGTTATTGATGGAACTGATTTATGCAAGTCGTTAAGTCGTCCCAGCAACAATAATTTAGTGCAATTATTCATTCAAAGTGATTTCCATACGATTAGTATTTAATGAATGCGATAGTAAGTCAATTATGAATGGAATTATTCATTTGAATACATGTCAATATCTCCCAATTAGGACAGTAAATTGAAGTAAAATAATAATATTATTTGTAACAACAATCACAAGAAAAGTAGAAACTGAAAAAACATAGAAAGGGCAACAAATCATAGGACTTTTTCGTAAATTATGTTTTTGAAAATTTTAGACTTTATTGTAAATTAAATAAACTGATTTTGATTGTCTGCATTTTCTATGCAATTTTCTAACGAAAAACGTATGAAAATGTTAAAATATTACAAAAAACAATAGTCAATTATTGTAACATTTGTATTAGAATTAATTACAATTTATTAGAAATTAAATAAACTGATTTTTTTTGTTTGCATTTTCTGTGCAATTTTCTAAGGAAAAACGTATGAAAATGTTACAATATTATAAAAAAATAGTGAAATATTCTAACATTTGTATTACATTAAATTAGAATGTATTATAAATTAAATACTCTGATTTTGATTGTCTGCATTTTCTGCGCAATTTTTCAACAAAAAACGTATGAAAATGTTATAATATTACAAAAAAAATGGTGAAATATTGTAACATTTTTATTAGAATTAATTACAATTAATTACAAATTAAATAAACTGATTTTGATTGTTTGCATTTTCTGTGCAATTTTCTAAGGAAAAACGTATGAAAATGTTACAATATTACCAAAAAAATAGTATAATATTATTACAATTATATTAGAGTGAATTACAATTTATTATAAGTTAAATAAACTGATTTTAATTGTCTGCATTTTCTGTGCAATTTTCTAATGAAAAACGTATGAAAATGTTACAATATTACCAAAAAAATAGTGAAATATTGTAACATTTGTATAAGAAGTAATTACAATTAATTATAAATTAAATAAACTGTTTTTTATTGTCTGCATTTTCTGCGCAATTTTCTGATGAAAAACGTATGAAAATGTTACAATATTATCAAAAAAATAGTGAAATATTGTAGCATTTGTATAAGAAGTAATTACAATTAATTATAAATTAAAAAAACTGATTTTGATTGTCTGCATTTTCTGTGCAATTTTCTAAGGAAAAACGTATGAAAATGTTACAATATTACCAAAGAAATAGTGTAATATTATTACAATTGTATTAGAATGAATTACTATTTATTATAAGTTAATTCAACTGATTTTGATTGTCTACATTTTCTGGGAAATTTTCCAACAAAAAACGTATGAAAATGTTACAATATTACCAAAATAATAGTATAATATTGTAGCATTTGTATAAGAAGTAATTACAATTAATTATGAATTAAATAAACTGATTTTGATTGTCTGCATTTTATGTGCAATTTTCTAAGGAAAAACGTATGAAAATGTTACAATATTACAAAAAAAATAGTGAAATATTGTAACATTTCTATTAGGATTAATTACAATTTATTATAAATGAAATAAACTGATTTTGATTGTATATTTTATTTTGTGAGGATTTAATGTTTCGATAAAGTTGTGATTAGTGAAATTTACATTAAATAATGCAAATTTAGAATCAATGTACGAATTTCATTGTTAAATATTGTATTTTGTGTTGTAAAATTATCAAATAACACCAATTAGTCACAAAGTGCGTTTGTCTTTCAGTACTTTATTCAAAATTTCTGTTGAATATACTTGCATGAAAAGAGTTGCAATGCAATTTGAGAGGAGTTATATTTTGTGTACGACTTTCTCGATAGTATATTGAATTACGTAAGGAGATGATGGTAATTAGAGGGAATTGGGCAAACGGTAATTAGAATATGATAATTGAAATGTTATGGGAAACGGGGCATTTGTAATGCAAGGCCACGCGCAGATGTGCATCAGGAATGTGTTAATCGAAGTAAATCTTTGAACGACGCGTAACATTTTATATTTTTCACTTATTAATTATTATTACGATCTTCTCGGGAATCTCGTTTAGAAAGGCGCAACACACGATGCAGAATGCATAATGCAGAATCTCGCACAAGACATTTTTTCCATCCTCCTCACCTACACGAGACAGTTGAGTTGGGAGGAAAAGGCAAGAAAATGCCAAACGGCTTACTCACAATAACAATATTTCATCCCAATGTCAAAATCATCGGATTTATTAGCCTCGTGACCATTCAAACGCATACACAATACAATGCAATACAAAAGGGCTCTATCAAGTTGCAAATTTGCAAAATTTCGTTTCGCATTGTTGCGCGAAATGGAAACGCTTTCACTTTCGTATCGAGTGGTGAAATTGCTGATCTCCTTTGGCGATTGGAGGTCGAGGTTTTCAATTGTTTCCTCGCCTTCCTTCCTTTTTTTCTGGTTCACTTTGCCGGGAGATTAACAGTTGATGAAATGCTAAAGAAAATTTAAGGTTGCCAAGCGAAATAAACGCTGTTGCATCATCGAATGTTGTGTTTCTTTTTTCATCTGAAATTGAAAGACGATTACAAAAGGTTGATATGAAATGACGATATACGGAAATTACGTATTTCAAACCCGAAAATCTTTAAAAAGATACGTAATATCAATGTATGTTAATAGCCGTTATAAATCAGTAATTGCATGTTTAATAACGACGGTAAATACATGGACTTGCTCACATAAAATCCGTTGAAAGGTATAATTTATTTCAGGAATAATTAAAGTATTAATTTCATCGTTTAAATGCAAAATCTATGATCGAAAGTGAATCCAAATATTATTTCGAAACATTTCAACATCATAAATTAACGGTATACAAAACTGCACACAACCAAAGGCGTAGTTCAATGTTGATTTAGATTATTCAATAACATATAATATACATCTATACACCTAAGTACTAAGATCAGTTCCTAACTTTGACATAAGGTGACAGCTGTCATTTTGTTACTAATTCAAAATAAACTATAATATGTAACTTAAAATCCAATGAACTTATAGCTTTTATAATATAATACATCTAAATACTAAGAGTCTACATGTCTAATATATTGTACATATATGTCAACTTTGACTTAAGATGACAGCTGTCATTTTGTTACTAATTAAAAGTATAACGAAACCTTATGTAACTTAAAACTTATATAATATAATACATCTAAATACTAAGAGTCTACATGTCTAATATATTATACAGATATGTCAACTTTGACATAAGATGACAGCTGTTATTTTGTTACTAATTAAAAGTATAACGAAACCTTACGTAACTTAAAATCCAATGAACGTAATGCTCATATCTAAATACTAAGAGTCTACATGTCTAATATATAGTACATATATTTCAACTTTGACAGCAGGTGACAGCTGTCAACAAAATGACAGCTAATTAAAAACGTAATGCAACCCAATGTTTGAGGTTGAAAAACGCTGCCTACTTGTAAAAATACAAGATAAATGATTAATTATACAAAATGTAACTTTCTTATTGAATATTTTGATTGAATCAAAAACAGTTTGTCACGACTTTTAATAATCATTCATTTTGTTACTTTCTGAGAAGAGGAGCGCAATCTATTTAACCGCAACATTGTGAAACTTCCGAAGGTTAGCTAAATGTAAGATTAATTCATAGAAGAGATTGATATGCAAATGACGAAACGATGAAATATATTAGGACTATCAACGTGGATAAAAAAAGTATGTTTTATTGTTTTATTTGAACATTAAGTATGTGAAATTTACGTTTTTTTTTACAAAAATTACATAAATATACCTTATTTATTGTCAACTAATGAACATTTTTTTAATTAAACATAAAATAAAATAAATTAAAAAAAAACATTAAGTTTTAAGTAATTAAAAATGAAAATGTTAAGTTGATATGATATGCATGTGAAGTTTAAAAAAAACGGATGATACATTCCTGATGAATCAAGTTCAAATAGTGTTCCAATTCCAAGTATTTAAAGTCAAGGATGATGCTCGACATTTCGATTTTTTTTAATATCAAGGTGTGCTGCAGATTCCAGCTCTTGTAAAAAAACAAGAAACAACCAACAATGTTATAAACTATAAACTTTTTTATGTCTTTTTCTGAACATATTTCAAATAACAAACACATAAACAAATACATTAACTCTGACAATAAAAAAGATATTAAAAGTAAATATTATAGGAAAACAATTTGTTAGAAACTTTCTTAAATTAATGTAAACCATTTGGTTTTTGAAATTAGTTTTGTTAATTAAATATTCAGATTTGTTAATAGTTTAATAATTTTGATCAGTTTCGTGCAAATTAATTTATAAACATTCATTTCATTTATGAGATTTGTCGGAGATTTTACTGTCGATAAAAATAAATACATTATGTTTAAATTTGGATAAAATTAATGGTTATTTTATTATTGATTTAAAATTATCGTTAAATTTGATGGCTGAATTTTGCAGCATAAAAGTATGTTTTATGAAACAACATTCCATTATTCAAATTATGTATATTCAAAATGCGACTAATTTAATTAGTATATTATTATCAAAACAATGAAATAAAAAGTAACTATAAATAGTTAAGTAAGTGTAATAGATATAAATACTTGTTTGTTTCGTTAAACTGGTTTATAAATGCGTCTCAAGAACAATCCTAAAGTTAAAAATGATTGAAATTTCAATTCGATTTCGATTTTGTGCAAATTCAACTGCAATAAACTTGTTTCTTTTGTGCAACATTCTCAAACTTTGTACAAAATTAATAAGACAAATTGAAAAACAAGCAGATTTATTCAGTTTTTGAATTGAACGACATTCAAATTCATGTAGATAGTAATGATAATTGAAATAGACTATAAATAATTATTGTTTTGTGAACAGGTTGATTAATGATGTGTTTATGTATATATTAATGTATTATCGAACGTTCTTCTTAGGTTGCTGCTTTGGTGTTCGTGGGAGTCGCTTACGGCGACGAAGATGGCCAGTACCGTCCGGAATCCGTCGGTTTCTACGAGGCTGGAAACGAAGACGGGAGTTACGTGCACGATAACTCCGGACAGTACGTGCCCGACGATAGCGGTCTCTACGTTCCAGATGATAGTGGACGTTATCTTGATGATGGTACAGGAAGGTACAAGGGTACAAATGACAGATACAGGCACGAAGGAGGACTCAGGTTCAGGCCCAACAGTGGTAAGTTCTAATCTCTCAGAATGAATAGCATAACCAGATTGTTAAAGAAACGATTCCTGTTTCGTAATTCAGTTCGATCCTATCAAAGTGTCAATTATTTATATAATATGACAAGATATGGGCGACATCTATGTTTAAAGTTACAACTTTATTTAATAATTAAATATTTCCCATTCAAAGTAATTAGAAAACATCTAGTAATTAAACCATTACAGATATACTTCAATTAGGTTCCTTTTTGTCAAGGCTTTATAAAGAATTCATTAATTTGTCAATTAATAAGTTATGAGTAAGTTGGCAATGGATAAGTTACAACTCATTCACAAAAGCGTACATCATTACAGATATATCAATGTATAATGCTTAGTAACAAATTTTCTGATCACAAATTGAATCAAAGTAAAATAATTATAAAAACAATGTAATTTCGAAATCTTTGTTATTAGTATCACAAACATTTCGATTTTAAGTTATTCAAGTACTTCTTCTCAATACAACTGTACAGTAAGTTGTCAATTAACAAGTAGAGAATAACATAATAATAGTCTAGTTAAATTGCAATCTATATCTTTTGAAATTATGTTTTAGGACAAAATAATGCGTACAGGATCCAATCAATCTTGTCTGCCCAAACGTCACGCAATGAGCAGTTCGCCAGACCGAACACTTTCGAAGCCAAAAAGTATCAGTTGAAGACGAACAATGAAGTCAAAAGGGCTTTCAGCAGCAAATCGTCGTCCGCGTCTTCAAACCCGACGCGTCGGTATCCTTCCGGTGGATTTCCCGCTCCAGCCAAGTACAATCAAGGACGATTTGACGATGGTAGGTGGAGGATCATCAAGCAGAGTGGAAACGTAGGCAATGATGCTTATCAATGGGAGTGAGTATCACTTATTCAATCACTAATATCAACTATAATATGCTAATAATATATATTTATATAGTACTTAAATAAGAATAGCAAGTAACTTTGGTTGCCTACTATACAATTTTTAAAAGTAAAGACTAAATTAGCCATTTATTATTTCCTATTAAACTGAATAAAGAGCAAATATACATCTTATAACAAGTGAATTGGTACATTAAATATTCATTTTCGTAGAATTAACTATTTGTCAGATGTAATAACCCTTTCAATTTCGTCCTCTTTTAAAATTATTAACAAGTAATTGGATACAAAGCAATGAATCAAGGTAAACGGCGTATAAATCAAACGTTTTCTAAGATAATGAACGTACTTAGCTTTCTCGGTTATCGCTTTAAATTACTCAATATTTAACATATGCAGGAATTATCAATAAGCAATAAATTATCGGGCAATAAATTATAATTATTTGTAATTTTTATATAATAATAACGATTATTATAATAGATTTTCAATGTATAAACTTACCTTTACATTCCTTTGTATAAAGTATTTTAAAGTTTAAAAGCAGCAATCTTTGAAATAATAATTAGAATTAAACTATTTGTTTGATATAAGTTTACTTCAATAAGTCTACAAATCATCTACTAACTCTATTAATTTCTTTTAGATACGAAACTGAGAATGGAATAACTGCGGAAGAAAATGGAAAAGTTGTGAATAAAGGAAACAAGGATGCAGAGGCGATGAGGGCTAAAGGATATTACAAATATACGGGACCAGACAATATTGTGTACACAGTATCTTATACGGCTGACGAAAATGGATTCATTGCAAAGGGAAACCATCTGCCAACGCCTCCACCAATTCCGACGGAAATAATCAAAGCACTGGAACTTCAGAGAGCAGCTGGAAAATTGCAGTAAAATAGACGAATGCATAGAATTCAGATGACTTTGAACAAATCAATTCATATAATTCTGTTTTTTTTATTAGTAATTTAAGGTTAAATTATACAACATGCATTACCTACTATAGTATTTATTATAGAAATAAGAACTGCATTAATTTCAACTAAAAAAAATCATAAATTATTCTTTGTTTATTTATACTATTTTTCCATATCATAATTATTACTGATCAAATGTTTTATACAAATATACAGTTTAGTTTGAGTCATTTAATTCATTAAATGTTTATTTTGAACTTCCTATATAGCAATTATAATTAAATTATGAATCATAAAAAGCAAATTGGATATAATATGTCATCTATAATTATTTATAAGTTTATATTGCTACATTGACAAGTAATTTTTAATATATGTGTGCTAAGTACTATGCTTAATATAATTACATTGATAATAAATAAATTATTCACTTTATATACATATTCACAACATTTTAACGTAAACTTGTATGCATAGATTAAAAAATTAAAAATAAGGACAACACTATTACAATATGAAAATTAACGTGCGAAAAAGCAGTGCCTTCACATTTTGGCGATTTTCTCGAAAACTATAATAGATAGAATTGATATAAAAGATGCATATCAAACTAGGATAGTTGGGGAATATAACGCATATCAATTTATTGCTGTGTCTTCAGCCGTTTGGCTACAATTCACTGTCAAAGTTGAAGAAATGAAAAAAAAACGTGCGAAAAAGCAGCGTCTTCACATTTTAGCGATTTTCTCAGAAACTATAATAGGTAGAATAGATCCAAAAGATGCATATGAAACTAGGATAGTTGGGGAATGTAAAGCATATCAATTTATTGCAGTGTCTTC
>JAFMTC010001227.1:380178-424306 GCA_018845635.1 Nicrophorus orbicollis
AAGATGCATATGAAACTAGGATAGTTGGGGTTTGTAACGCATACCAACTTATTGCTGTGTCTTCAGCCGTTTGGCTACAATTCGCTGTCAAAGTTGAAGAAATGAAAAATTAACGTGCAAAAAGAGCAATGGTTCCACATTTTAGCGATTTTCTCGGAACTATAATAGGTAAAATAGATCCAAAAGATGCATATGAAACTAGGATAGTTGGGGAATGTAACACTTAATAATTTATTGCTGTGTGTTCAGCCGTTTGGCTACAATTCGCTCTCAAAGTTGAAGAAACGAAATATTAATGATCGAAAAAGAGTAGTATCTTCACATTTGTAACAACAAGTATGTTGCGAAGAAATGAAACCTACTTTTTTTGAATTCGAGAAATATTTGTGAATATTACGTATCTAAGATGTATACAATATATGTTGTTAATATTATTGCACCAATAAATTAAAATATTATAATCTTCTTCAAATATTATATAATTTATGATAATCTATTGATTGAAATTCGACTTGATATTTGATCGTCGCAAGAAAACAACGAGCGCGGTGAAAGCAGAGGATTTACGCAATTATCGTATATGCATTTTTACCATGCTAATGCAGAAGATTCTTTAGCCGATACTTAATTAGTAATGAATCAACATTGCTCAACGCATTTTGAATCGCACGTGTCTAGTAAAAAAATACATGAAAATAGACAAAATTGTCTTAACATTTTCACATGCATAATTAATAAGTCTATTGGCTACGACTATTAATCTTAGCTTTTTTTTGTTGTATAATTCGTCCTCATCTATTTCATCTCTGCATTTCATAATAAAACTGTTTGTTATGCTAATAATGATTCGTTTAAGGATGCTACACCTTAAATGCTACATTTTATGAAGGACGCTTGACTTAATGTCGTGTATTTCTTTTTATAAAGGAAACTATCAATTACCAAATATATAGAAGAACGCACGGGTGGAAATATCATAAATTTTGCATATTATACAATAAACAATGTTGGCAAACTAAGATTGTTCATCATCCGCAAAATATCAATGATCAAGCTACAAGATATTGGATAATATTTGTCCTTGCTGTCTTATGAAATAGTTTATTTTTTGAACAACTGTACCGATGACTATAAAGAAAACTCCTACATTTGATGCTCCTTTTTTACGTTTTCTGGGGGTAAGCGTGCTCATATATAAAAACACAGCTTTGCCAGAATCGAATCAATTCGAATCACTCTCTTCCACAGCATCAATACCCCAATTAAACCATGTTCTTCAAATTCGTAAGTGCGATTCCAAGTGCAGCTTTGTGAACAACAGTAATTTTGGATTAATTGCAGGCCGTTTTCGCAACTTTGCTTGCTGCTATTTCTTGCGATGTTTCGCATCTCCAAAGGCCATCCACGCATTTGCTGACACCATTCCCGGCATTCAAACCTGCTCGTATCAACGCATTCCAGCACACAAGGCCCGTCTACTATACAACCACCACTCCATCCCCAGTTTACTACAAGAGCCAAGAAGCAAACTTCCAGATCAAGAAGCACGATTCTCAAATCAAAACCGACGGATCTTACCAATACTCGTAAGTTTGTTCCCCCAATCCAATTCAATTATAATTAACTCTTTTTTCTTGCAGATACGAGACTGAAAATGGAATTGCCGCTCATGAAAACGGATACGCCGTTCCAGTGGGTCAGAACCAAATTGCCACCGTTGCTCAAGGTTCCTTCCAGTGGACTTCCCCCGAAGGAAAACCGATCCTTATTTCTTACGTCGCCGATGAGAACGGATACAGGCCGGAGGGAGATTTGCCAACTCCGCCACCAATCCCAGCTGCCATCCAGAGGGCTTTGGATTGGATCGCCGCTCACCCACAGCCAACTGAACCAAAAAGGAGATTCTGAATCAAAGAATCAAAGAATGTAGACCATCGATAAAGTGTTTATTTATTTTTTTTACCTGTTTATAAATAAAACTTAATAAATTTTCATAAAATTGAATTTAACTGGAATTTAAAAGTAAACCCCTTCATTATTTTAGTATCACACCATTAAATTATGCATGTGGTCAATGGCCATTTGTAACTTATTTCTTTATTTCATCAAATTTAATGTCTAACGACCAACGTCTATCTGCTCAAAAAGTATACAATTTCTAACTTACATACAAAATCATAGATAAAACAAGTGCATTCTATAAAAGCCAATTGAAAAGGAAAAATAAGAAAGAAAATGACTATTTCAAATTTGGTATAATTTACAATATATGTATTTCTTTATCGAATTGCATTACATAACTTTCTCAATATAATTAAATATCAAATCAATCTCAAGAAGACAAAAAGTTGAATTTTAGGTGAAGCTTTGAGGAATTTATCAAAACTTATAAGAATATGAGACAAATACACTTACAATCGTTAGTAACCCAGCAATCATAAGTCTATTTTAATTAGATTAATTACCAATTTAATAATTATGAATAAGTTACTATAAACCTCTAAGTCTAAATTGAATAAATGTAGTAAACGATTATCGTATAGTTTATTCATATATTCTTTTGTAACAAATGATAATAATGGAGTGTACAATGATGACAGATTTATAATCAAGTACAAGATGTATGAGAAAATTAACTGAAATCGGTGAATTGCTAAATTTCTTCATTAGCAAAATGTCAATGATCGAGCTCAGAAACATCTGACCTTGCTCACTTATGAAATAGTTTAGTTTTTTTTTGTAAGTGTATCATGGCTTATTAATAAAACACCTTCCTTTATGGGGATTCGTTGCGTTATATAAACGCCCAGAATAAGTGGAACTATATCAAACTGAAACACGCACTCAGAACGGTAACATTCAAACACTAAACAAAACCAGTAACTTTCAAACACTAAACAATGTTCTTCAAATACGTAAGTGTACTAATCTATTTCATTAACAGAATTTCAATTAATTTATTATAATTTTAGGCAATTTTCGCCTCTCTGGCTGCGATTATTTCCTGCGACGTTTCGCACCTTCAAAAACCATCCACGCATTTGCTGACACCTTTTGCCATCAACAAACCTGTGAATCGTAACATCAATACTTTCCAAAGAAGACCTGCATATTCCACAACTGCAGCCCCAGTCCACTACAAACGTCAAGAACCCAACATCCAGATCAAGAAGCACGAGTCTGAAATCAAAAACGACGGATCTTACCAATACTCGTAAGTTTTAAGTAACCTGTAAACCAATCTGTAATTCATCGCTTATATCTACAGTTACGAAACTGGAAACGGAATTGCGGCTTACGAAGATGGTTACGTCTTCCCAGCAGGACAAAATCAAGTCTCGACCGTGGCCCAAGGATCGTTCCAGTGGACTTCTCCAGAAGGAAAACAAGTGCTGATCTCGTACGTCGCTGATGAAAACGGTTATAGACCAGAGGGCGATTTACCAACTCCACCTCCAATCCCGGCTGCCATTCAAAGGGCTCTTGATTGGATTGCCGCTCACCCTCAGAAATCTGAACAACAAAAGAGATTTTAAAAGGGCATTAATTTAATTTTGTATTTATATTATTGTAATTAGTTTTGAAATAAATTTTTAAAAAATATTAATTAGTTATTTATTTTCTAATTCAAAAAAAAAAACTTACTTTCCATTTAAATTTATTTTGAATACTTACAAAACGTTAATTTTAATTACTTTAAACGAATCATGTTGAATTTCATTCCAATTACATCTCATATTACCAAATTATATGCAATCATTTGTAATTACTTTTTATGTCCCATTAGCGTTGAGAAGAAGCAATTATGAGAAGTAATTACAAATGAAATAATATTTTTTGTGTTGTGTTTGTTAAAAATATTAACTATTACAGCAAGTTGATTATAATACATTATTTTGTTTAGAATATTCTCTTTTCTACACGTTTGTAGACTGATGACCTCTGTGTGTTCTTCCCACAACAAAAAAAAATAAGGTATTTTGAAGTGATGCAACTACAACGAAAAATGTTAAAAGTATACATTTTTTGAAATTAGCTATTTGCCTATATGTAAAATGCCAGTGATCATGCTAAGAATCGTTAGATAATGCTCGTCCTTGAATGAAGACTTATGAAACAGTCTTATTTTTTCTAGTAAATGTAACGTACGATGGGGATACGCGCTTGATTGTATAAATATACAACCTTTGCTCAATAGGTATCAAATCGAATTACGCATTCACGAAAGCAATATCTAAATATACAATGAATATGCGTTTCAAATATGTCAGTAGCTTTTCACTTTCAATTCGCATCAGTAAAAGTTTTAACTTTCTTCTATTTTCAGGTAATTTTTGCGTTGTGTGTTTGTTACGTCCGCTGCGACGTTTCACATCTGCAGAAACCTTCGACTCACTTACTGACACCCTTCGCAAGTAAACAATCGGAAAGAGAGACCAACCCTGTCTATTACACTACCCCAGGATCAGTTCACTACAAGGCGAACGAAGCGAACTTGCAAATAAAGAATCAAAACTCTGCTATTAAAGACGATGGATCCTATCATTACTCGTAAGTTTCAAATTGAAGAAATTGATTTAACGATTAATGAATGTTGTTTCAGTTATGAAACTGAAAATGGAATCGCTGCCCACGAAGAGGGTTATGCTCTACCAGGAGGACAAGATCAAGTTGACACCGTCGCTCAGGGCTCTTTCCAGTGGACGTCTCCCGAAGGAAAATCGGTGCTCATTTCGTATGTGGCCGATGAAAACGGTTATAGACCGGAGGGCGATCTGCCAACTCCACCTCCGGTTCCTGCTGCCATCCAAAAGGCTTTAGCTTGGATTGCTGCTCATCCAGAACCAACCGAAGCATAAACGAACTCCCTTTGTGACTAACTTATAATATTAGAAAATCATATATTTATTTTTTTACTTTGTTACATAATAAATTATATAAAATACAGTTTTTATTTCTGAATCAAATTATAGATAAATTATTTACGACATAAATTTAAAAACAAATATACTTATTATATGATCACAAGCAAAAAGACAAGTAAATTGAAAACTGCCAACTTCTATTGTTTAATGTCAATTTCATATATATATGTAAATAATGGCATTTTGACATTTTCTAGTAGGTCTTACGTCATTGTGAGATTTACTGACGAAAGTTTAACCTAATTTTGACATAACCCTACGGAGTTTCATGTTGCTTTGATGGAGACCTTCCATAACCTTTTTGATAGTGACCTTAGGTAACGTCATTTTGACGTACACCAACGTCATCTTGACATACACCAACGTCATCTTGACGTACACCAACGTCATATTGACGTGCACCGACGTCATCTTGACATACACCAACGTCATCTTGACGTACACCAACGTCATCTTGACATACACCAACGTCATCTTGACGTACATCAACGTCATCTCTGACTACTTTGTAAATTGTAATTTGAGTAAATTCAAGATAATTCTAAATATTATTGAACTTTAAGTTGATTCTATTGCAATTTACAATAGTCATCAATACATTTATATTTGTAAGTGAAGAGATAAATGTTAAATCATAAAAGTCAATATACCGTTTTACTAGTATTGAATTATGTATAAAAACCACAACATTCATGGAATGTTATAAAATGAGATGCAAATACGAATTGTGTGGCGATGGGAAGAAATAGTAATCGTCCTTGCAGTGAAATATATGAATCAGTTCATTCTTGTCGTTTTTTTCTAGTGTCGTGTCGCAAAATTATTGTCGTTACATCAAATTTTAGAATGTCACTGTCACTTAATATTTGTATAAATTGGGACGACGATGCATCCGGAATCACAGCAGTTTGAGTATTCGTTTCAACATGTTCTTCAAATTGGTACGAATCTTCTACAATTATTGTAATCAATTACAAATTTCATTACATTTTGTTTCCATTTCAGACAGTTGCTATTTGCTTGATCGCCGCAGTCTCCTGCGACGTATCTCACCTCAAGAAACCGTACCAAGGAGATGAATCTCAAGTGCAAATCCTTCGTCAAGAATCCGAAGTGAACCCACAAAATTACCATTACCAGTAAGGATGGAATGTTAATCTTAGCGTGTGGTTTGGTTACTAATTTCGCTTATTTTAGATACGAAACTTCCAACGGTATCTCCGCTCAAGAGCACGGAGAAATCCATCTGGTCAGCCAGGAACAAGTAGCCAAGACCGCCCAAGGCTCCTTCCAGTACACCTCTCCCGAAGGACAACCCATCAGCATCTCCTACGTCGCCGATGAGAACGGTTTCCAACCACAAGGAGATCTCCCAACTCCACCACCGGTACCAGCCGCCATCCAAAGGGCCATCGACTACATCCTCGCCCATCCACAACCACAACAACCACACCATTAATCTCATTTTAGAGAAGCCATGGTTATGAAAATTAATTAATAAAGAATCTATCGTATATAAACAAATTTTCTGAATTCTCATATCCATTTTCAGCAACTTTACATACAAAATATAAAAATTAATTGATTGAAACGTTATAAAGCACACTAAATCTTAAAATTATTAGAAAATATGCTAATTATCACTAAATTTAATAAAAAAAATTGATTGTTATGAAAATATTTTGATTAGATTTGTCAGATGATATTTAAAGAAAAAAAAAACTTACATTCACAATTCTTCAAAAGTCGAAATTATATAATTTTGATGAATGAAAAATGTGTTGATGAAATCACTTTGTAATTTATTATACATTCATATAAATAATACATGATATTTACAAAAAAAAACCAACAGTTTATTTTCAATGATTTGATTAGAAAAAATGTGAATATTTAACAGTATTATTTGTTTCTTTAGTTAATTAGTTAATTAATACATTTTAGTAGTTGTTTTCATACAATATGTAATTGCTACGAGCTACGTCACGTTTTTTTTACTTAATTTAGAGATTAATAACTATTTTAAAAATGATTTAATTTTTACAATTATTTCAATATTTCAATAAAATTACGTAATATGAAATAATTTAATTGAAAATATGTTTATTGAAGACATAAATTTTAACTATGAAAAAGTGATTAATTGCAAATGGAAATCCGCATTGTAAATTTATAATAGAATTACTTGTAGCTAATTATGTACAGTAAATATTACTATTATTAGTAGAAATTCTTGATATTATATGAATTTGATGTAAGATTTAGTTATATCAAGAAGAAATTTATTGTTTTTTTGCTTCTAGTAATATTGTATAGTGATTATGTTGTTTTTCAAGATTCCAACAAACAATTCATTCATATATTTCTCTTTTTTTTTCTCTCTCTCTGTTGGCTTTTATTTCTAAATGTCAGCGAAGAATACATTCAGATGCGACCGTCCTTGCAATCCGTCCAATGATGAAATAGTCTAATTTCCTTTAAAACTACGTTCCATCGGTTTTGGCAACAACCGAAAAAAAATAAGGTGGCAACCATCTCGATCGCATATAAAAGGAGTTGAGCCGCGAGTATTGATCACAACAGTCCGAGCTCTCTCTTGGAATATCAACAATGGCTTTCAAATTGGTAAATAACGACAGTTTGAGTTGTTGAATTATTATATAAGTTTTCGTAATCTATTCAGGTACTTGCCTTCTGCTTGGTGGCCGCAGTCTCCTGCGATGTCTCCCATCTCCGCAAACCCTACCAGGGACAAGACGCCGAAGTGAAGATCCTTCGTCAGGACGCCGAAGTCAACCCAGACGGTTCCTACCAATTCGCGTAAGTTCGATCATCGAATTCAATTGATTGAATTGATTATCACACCATCTCAATTTTGCAGTTACGAAACTGAGAACGGCATCTCCGCCCAGGAACAAGGACACGTCCAACAGATCAACAAGGACCAAGTAGCCAAGACCGCCCAAGGCTCCTTCCAGTACACCTCCCCCGAAGGTCAACCCATCAGCATCTCCTACGTCGCCGACGAGAACGGTTTCCAGCCGCAAGGAGATCTCCCAACCCCACCACCGGTACCAGCCGCCATCCAGAGGGCCGTTGACTACATCCTCGCCCACCCACAACCCCAATACCAACCAGAACAACCCAAACACTTCTAAATCCACCGACGACTTAATCGCTAATTTGTAAATAAAATAAATTGAAAAACAATCGAGAAATTGTTATTAATTATTCATCACATCACCTTTGCCACATGCCACATACTTGAATGAACTAGCTTCAAAATGTGAATTCAATAATTATAGTTTATTTGTCTTTTCTTGCAAGTAGTTAGCATTTAGTATAACACTGTAGAAGAGAACAAATAAATAATATGGTCACGAATTATCGTGCTGGACTTGTAACCGGAAACGCGTCGTAATGAAATCAACCTTTGATGATGCGGCGAAAAAATGTAAATTGCAGCCAAGTAATAAACTTTACAGGTTTAAAGTTCTCCGCAAAACGCGGCAGTTAAACTAAACTCTTTATTGTAATTGAATGACTGTACGAGTTTTTGTGCGCGCAGTGATTTGAGGTTTTGGAAATGCCAATAACTTCTTTCCCAAGATGGGTTGTCCTCGCCTTGAGCTACAACTAACTACTCTTTGTTGTTTTCTCTTAGACGCTCAAAACCTAATGATTTCTATACTATATTATATAAATATTTATTGAGAAACATACAAATTTAAAAAAAAAAACGAATATTTCGTTGTATTTTGATCATGTTAATTATTTATACAATGTATAATGTTAATCTTTTATAAAGAAAGTTAATGTTTTCTTGTTTTATAAGCTTGATGAACAAACATAAGTTAAACATAAATAAATGAACTTTCTGATCTACATATTTCAATTATCTTTATATCTTTTACAAGAAAATCTAATTCTCGTTTAGTAATTTACCCCACTAATCATCAAATTTGAGTAATCAATAAAAATATTAAATAAATAGCATTTCAATTAAGTTATTTACAGTTATTTATTTATAATTACTTTGATTTGTTTATAATTGAAAAATTGTTAAGCTTCGAAAACTTACATACTTTTCTTCTTAGTTTCACAAGTTTGTCTTGAGTTGTATAGATTTTAATTATCATTTTCTTACAATTAAGTGTAAAAAATTGAAGAAAACAATTAGAAAGAACCATTTTCAACAACAATTAAGCAAACTTCACAACCTTTTACATTGTTAAACATTAGTAAACAATACGCAAGTACATGAAGCCTGAATCTATTTTAAAAGATAGACATCTTCAGAATATATATTTTAGTTGTAATAACAAAATATAATACTTTTGATCTTTTACACAAAATATAAACATTCTCATCTCGTACAGTTATTTACAGTTTCCATTATAATATTTTAGAATTGTACATAAATTGCTTTCCATAAAAATACCAAATTTAAACAGCGGTCAACGAACTTGGCTAAAAAAAGAGTCACAATAAAAGTAACGTTTTTCGCTAACAAAAAAATAATAACGAATTATAGGAGATATAATTTTCTGAGCAATAATTATATATTCATAGACACTTTGAAACTGTTTATTTTCACTGTATAAATAGTTTTGAGGTAGTTTTAGGAGTATCAGTTTGATTCTGTGATTGTTAAGCAGTATGAGAAGATTTGTAATATAATTTGTAATTTAAGTTTGTTACGGTTTTAAATGCGTTTCGTTTTTTTAGATTATCGTTTTCGTAGCGTTTGCAGCCTGTTGCAACGGTTTCAGTATTTTCAGACCGACGAAACCGACTTATTACAAGGGGCTTGAATCTGATGCAAAAATCCTCGGTCAAGATTTATCGATCGATCCGGATGGAAGTTACCATTACAAGCAAGTCTTTAGCATTTAGTTTCATAAATAGTGTAAAATTTGTTATAAAAAAAAACTGTGATTTATGTTTGAATTTAGTCAATAGAATCGAATTTATTCCTATCCAATCTTATAATTTTCTACTGTAATTGTATAACAACATTATGGAATTACTTGCTCTTATGCAACCAACTTGCAGCCTTGCGCTTTGGGTTTTATACTGAATTTCCATAGTTTAGCAAAAATCCACCAAAAAAAAATAGGTGAAATATTAATTGAAAATCATCTTAGTAACTTAGTTCTATTTTTTTGTATAATTGTTCTCAATATTACAGATATGAAACTGAAAATGGAATCTATGCAGATGAATCAACGTTCATCAATAGACAAAGCCCTAAGGGGGAGAGGTTGATTTACACCACCGGAAATTTTCACTGGACTTCCCCAGAAGGACAACTGGTCAAAATTGGTTACATTGTTGATGAAAATGGTTACCAGCCGGAAGGAAACGTTCTTCCAACGCCTCCGCCGATTCCAGCCCCAATATTGAAAGCACTGAAATACATCGAAAGTCAAAGACAACAATAAGTATTCTTAAATTAGATTCATTGCAAATATTTTGTGAATTTCCTATTATTTATTATATAGAAATAAAACGTTTTAGAGATAATTGATCTGTTTTCATTTATTGATATTTGGTGGGAGCGCCGGGACACAAGTACATTGAGAAATTATCGAGTTTCATTAGCCCTTTGGCCCTTTTTTAAAAAGTTGAAATAAACAATAATCATTTATTTTTTATTTAAAACTAATCGATTCCATAGAGTGCAAGTATTATTTGAAACCGTACTAATCGAGGAACCAAACAAAGAAACAGTTAAGTCGTGTTCCACAGAGAGCAAGTATTGTTTGTAACCGTACTAGTCGAGGAAACAAAATAAGAAACAATTAAGTACTATTCCACAGAGAACAAGTATTGTTTGAGACCGTACTAATCAAGGAATCAAAAAAAAGAAACATTTAAGTGCTGTTCCACAGGCAGTATATATTATTTGAAACCGTACTAATCGAGGAACCAAAAAAAGAGAAGTAGTTAAGTTCTGTTGCACAGAGATAAAGTATTATTTGAAACCGTACTAATCGATGAATCAGAAAAAGAAATGTTAAGTCTTATTACACAAAGAGTAAGTATTATTTCCAAACCGTACTAATCGAGGAAGCAAAAAAAAAGAAACAGTTACGTGCTATTCCACAGAGAGCAAGTATTGTTTGAAACCGTACTAATCGAGGAACCAAAAAAGAAACAATTAAGTGCTAATGGAGGAATCAAAAAAAGAAACAGTTAAGTGTTGTTCTAAAGAGAGCAAGTATTATTTGAAACCGTACTAATCGAGGAACCAAACAAAGAAATAGTTAAATGCTGTTCCACAGAGAGCAAATATTATTTGAAACCGTACTAATCGAGGAACCAAAAAAAGAAACATTTAAATCCTGTTCCACAGAGAGTAGGAATTGTTTGAAACCGTACTAATCGAGGAACCAAAAAGAAACAATTAAGTGCTAATGGAGAAATCGAAAAAAGAAACAGTTAAGTGTTGTTCCAAAGAGAGTAAGTATTATTTAAAACCGTACTAATCGAGGAACCAAACATAATTAAGTCCTGCGGTAAAAGAGAAATGATCAAAATGTATTCCTTCCTCAATTCAACTAAAAAAAAACTTAATTTCTTTCGAAATTTGTAATCCGTACTATAGTGAATCCGCACAGATAAAAACGGTTTTACTAAGATAGTACAGTCTTTATTTATAGTTTTATTAATAAAGTAAGAAAAATCATAATAACAATTATTAGTTATTAGTTACTTGTGACAAAATATTACTAAAAATCATCATGCAATGTTAACAATTTCAAGATTTGGCGCGTTTTTTGGGCGTGGTATAACAACTATGCAATTAAAGGAATAAAGCATTTAATGATTGACTTAAACTTTAATGTAATTACTGCGTCCTTTCCACTTTGTACATCATAAATACTCGTTACGAACGTCGTTTTTTATAATCTTAACAAATTGGTGTTAATATGTTAATTGCTTGAAATAAAATTAACTAAAAATGTAGAAATAAACCAACGAAAATAGTGGATTAATATATCGGACGTTTGTCTAAATTAGATCCAATTAAAGTTAGATAATATAAATTTTAGACAAAAGTGCTATTTGGGCAGAAAACCTTTTGGTCTATCGTCCAACAATTAGAAAATAATAAACTCACAGGGCTATTGATTCCTGTCTTAGGACAAAATAGCTAAATAATATGATGTTAAATAAAGTAATTTACTCTTATTTACGCAACGACCGAAAAAGTGATGTGTGTGATCTGTGCAGAGATATATTTCGTATTCTTGGAACGCACATTTTATCGTGAACTCGTCTTTTACTTTACGTTTTCCATTTCAACTCATTCTTCTCTCGTTTAGCAACCGCGTCTCTTTGACCTTAGAATAAATCATCGCGCTTATATAATGGGATTGACCCCTGGCATCTTGCCAGCAGTAGGTGACCAACTCTCTTCTTCCAAATGTGACAACTAGCATTTAGCGTCTGCCGCATAAAAGAGACACACACGTTCGTTTCCTTGTTAGACAAAGAAGATACGATGTTTGTTAGTTTGTTGATTTGTAACCGGAGCAATATTTTGATCAAAATACCTATGAATTCGGCGCCGAAGACGCGCTCGAGGCCGACCTTCACATTTAGAGAAGATATGCCCGAGGAGGATGATGTGAGAGGAGTTTTGGAGAACTCTGGAGAGCCCCGAGGCCGCTTTCGCGGTTGTTTCGTCTTCGTCTTCCGCAAGGTCGTGACGAGACGGGGCAGAGCCGAATAAGTGTTGCATAATTTTTTCGTTGGTTGCGACGTGCTCACCTCTTGCATCTCAAGATTTAACTATTTTCGAAATCTGCCTGCGATTTGTTTATCAATTAACACCGATTTACGATCTCCCTCTTAATCTAACACTCTCTCTCTCATCTTGTGTGTCATCTTCTCTTCGTATTCTTCTTCTATTATTGTTGAATCTGGTGGCATGGTAATTGTTTACCAAGGATGCTGTGCAAACAATGAACGATTGACACAATCACATAACACTGCAGCAGATCCAATCGATACGTGTAAAACTTTAATCAAATTACGAACCGCACTTTTAATACTCTTGGCCTCTTTCCATACAATTTATGATTATTACTGTCGGTTTATTTTTACAAATCACTAATAGACAATTATTTACACAATTTACAATCACATTGTAATAAACTTAATATTCGAAATTCGCTTTACAAATCATTCATTTTCTCGACTACCAAAAACGACACATTATCAATGATAACTTGATATAAAGACATGCTCTCAACAGAGTTGAAAAAATAATGATTTTTACAAATTTTTACATCGTCTATTTAAATCAGTAAAAGCAAAATAAAGCAATTATCAAATCACAACTTGATTAATTGAAATATCAGATTATTTTATTAGATTTTCTTTGTATTTTCATTTATTTTTCTTGTAGTTGTTGTTGCAATATGATTATTAGATTATATTTAAGGTTTCTTATTTTGAAAATTTCAGTTTTCTGAAAGGTGTAAGTTTTAATAAATAAAACAGACAACAAAATGGAGAAACGCAAATGCATTATTTTTACTTTAACGTGTAATAAAAACATCTTTGTGTAGTGTTGTATCGCAATCAAGAACGTGAAAAGCCAACGTATCTGCAGGAATCGCAAGGAGCACGCGTCTGTACGTAAAATATTCACCAATTGCAAATATTTTCGTTGCGAAATTTGGCTATTGTAAATGTGAAAATACCCATTTTCCTCTACACGCAAATTAATGCATATGCACATACGTACACGTTCCTCGGCATATTTCATTAGATTATGCAAAGTAATTACGACTATTCCTAGTTAAATATAAACATGACAATACTTCAGTATTAAATTACCTTAATGTGCTTCTTTCAATTCACATCATTAATTTCCAATTACAGTGTTTTTTTGTAACACAATCCATTTAGTTTTTTAAGTTATTATATTTCTTATAAAATTATCATGCTTTTCATAGATGTTTCATCAAAAAATCATCATTTATTTAGAAAATTGTTTAATTTGCATGTAAGTTTTCGTATGAAATATGGAATATTCTTAGTTTTTATTACAACAGATTTTTAGAGATGTTTCATAAAAAGAATAAGCAAAATTTGATACTTTGCAGATTAGAAATATTATTGAACGTTTAAAATCATCGTTTATTTAGAAAATTGTTTAATTTGCATGTAAGTTTTCGTATGAAATATAGACAATTCTTAGTTTTTATTACAACATTTTTTCATAGATGTTTCATAAAAAAAACTAAGGAAAATTTGATACTTTGCAGATTAGAAATATAATTGAACGTTTAAAATCATCGTTTATTTAGAAAATTTTTTAATTTGCATGTAAGTTTTCGTATGAAATATGGAATATTCTTAATTTTGATTACAACATCTTTTCATAGATATTTCATTTAAAATATTAAGCAAAATTTGATACTTTGCAGATTAGAAATATTATGGAACGTTAAAATCATCGTTTATTTAGAAAATTATTTAATTTGCATGTAAGTTTTCGTATGAAATATGGACAATTCTTAGTTTTTATTACAACATCTTTTCATAGATATTTCATAAAAAAAAATAAGCAAAATTTGATACTTTGCAGATTAGAAATATTATTGATCGTTTATTTAGAAAATTGTTTAATTTGCATGTAAGTTTTCGTATGAAATGTGGAATATTCTTAGTTTTTATTACAACAGTTTTTCAGAGATGTTTCATAAAAAAAATAAGCAAAATTTGATACTTTGCAGTTTAGAAATATTATTGATCGTTTATTTAGAAAATTATTTAATTTGCATGTAAGTTTTTGTATGAAATATGGAATATTCTTAATTTTGATTACAACACCTTTTCATAGATATTTCATTTAAAAAAATAAGAAAAATTTGATACTTTGCAGATTAGAAATATTATTGAACGTTTAAAATCATCGTTTATTTAGAAAATTGTTTAATTTGCATGTAAGTTTTCGTATGAAATATGGAATATTCTTATTTTTTATTGACTTTAACATTCGCTAACTAATTGCGCATTCGAATAACTATGATTTATACATGGAAAACCCAATATAAGTGTGTTGTATTCGTGTACATCATATATTAAATAAATGCCTCAGGTAAAGCAACTGTCTATATCCACTATCTAATTTCAATATACTATAGAAGTAATTACGTCCCAATTTTGATTTATTATATAATATATTTAGTTATAGACGAAAGGCTGCGGTTTAATAGAGTTTTGAGTATTAGAAAACGATTTCAAAAAAATGTAACGATTTTTATTTATTGAAATATTCGGATTATCAAATACCATTTAAAACATTACTATACTATTAAATGTTACGTAAAAAGTTAGGTATTTAGACCCATGCGAATATGAGCTATGTTTGTCGAAAAATTTGAAGTTTCAAACGAAATGAATTTGTCAATACTTTTTTGTTGATTACTTCCATTAGTCGATACATAAAATCATCAATTTACTGATTTAATGTTAATTTCTAATAAGTTATTGTCGATTTTCAACGTACATTAACAAGAATGCATCCTTTCTATTGATAAATAATGCAGCAGATAGCAGCTACAGCATTTTTTTTTATAATATATTAGAAATAATTAAAAGATTTACATTCGCTTCTGCATGTAAACTTCAAGTGAATATTGTAAAACGAATAGTGATTTCATCAACTCTAAATTTAGACTTCATTTTAGTGCATAGATCACTAAAGGTTTTCTTTATTTCTAATTACTAACATAAGTTTTTGCAAGTATGATTTTACTAAATAATTGGACAGAAAGATCTTTGTATTATCTAAATTATATCAACTTTAATTGAAAAAAAAACTGTTAGTTTTGCATTGAAAGAAGTAAAAGTTGTAAATAGATTATTCGTTTCTTTAATTGTAATTAGGTGTTGAATGATGTGCAAATTAGTAAGTCATGAATGTATTGCTTCCATTGTAAACTCCGTATATCATTTTCCAATTGAATGATCGCATCGGCTCTGATGGAAATCGGCTTATTATCGTAATGAATTCCGCCCACAATTTCAGTAGCGCTTTCGCATTTAACGCGTTGAACTTCTTGCACCCGACTTCGTTGTGGTTGTTGTTGTTGTTGTTGTCGAAGATTGCAGATTTTAACTTCGTTTGTCGACGAGCGACCGTTTCATGTACAGATAAACGAAAGCACCATAAAACGAAGAGATATTAAGTAATGAATGTGACAATTTAACACGGCCTCGCAGCACGATCCTATGTAAAGTGAGATGTAGATGCACCGGAGCATCCCGTCACGTTTCGAAGATAATTTACAAGGCAATTATGCGGACATTCGAAAGGGACGAATTATTATCATCACCATTACACCGCATGGTCAGAACGCAAATCGATTTGATGACAAATTGACACAGAAATTGTGCACGGCGCTTCGGAATTTATGTTTTCTTTGCAACATTTGATAGGAGTTATCACAGAGTTTCTCATTGTTTGCGTATGTCTCTTTGTTGGAGCGCAAATCGATTTGATGACAAATTGACAAAGAAATTGTGGACTTCGACCACACCTCACTCATAATAATACGTTTTCTTTGCGCAAAATTTGATAGGAGTTATCAAAGAGTTTCTCATTGTTTGCGTGTGTCTCTTTGTTGGAGCGCAAATCGATTTGATGATAAATTGACGCAGAAATTGTGCACTTCGGACCACACCTCACTCATAATAATACGTTTTCTTTGCGCAAAATTTGATAGGAGTTATCAAAGAGTTTCTCATTGTTTGCGTGAGGCTCTTTGTTGGATAGAGCAAACAGAAGATTAACTCGGAGATGAATCTCCTTTGTTTGGAATCGGAGGAGGCTCTTCTTCAGCATTGGCATTTCGAATGCGAACGTGACGTGACCGGTGAATCTATCGATGGATTGGAGAGATATGATATGATGATAAAAGCGAACCTTATTGCATTTCCCTTACGGAATCCCAATTATGCATGCAAATGCGATTGCTGATTGCGCAATCATCCCGAATTGTCGCCGATTGCGTAAGTCGCAGCATTGTGATAAAAGGTTATTAAAGTATGCGAGGGAATAATAAACAGATAAATTAGACGAGAAAACCTTGTCGATCCTCTTACACCGGTCGAAGCATCCTGCAATCCATATAAAGTTGAATTTATACGGATGTTGGGTCCATCAATCTGCAATTGCTTCACCGCCGCATTCTCAACGCCTACTGCTGAAGCCGGGGTGTCGACCGGTGGTAGACGTACGCTCGTTTCGGGGTGGGGAAAATGCACGGGCTTCTATTTATTTATTTGGTTTTTTTGTGAGAAATGCGAGAAGTAAAAATGGTAATTAACCGAAGCTGCGTACTGCTTGAAAAGTGGTCGTCCAGATGAAATGCTGGCGATGGGGGAAGATGGGAAATGGCCGGAAGAATGCATTGGTAGGACGTGCATGATGCCATTCCCATGTGTTGTAATAAACATCTTCGGCGGCAATTGTGTGTGTGTGTGTATGGGGGGAAAAAGAATGATTACACTTTGTATGTCTCTATATAAATACGGGTGCGAATTGCGAACGGGGCATATATGTCTGATATTTTAGTTTGTAGTTACTGTTTTCTATAGCCAGACTTTATCATGGCCTGGTTACTCGTAAGTACACATACATACTTTTACATATTCATTGCAACTCAAAACACACACATAATTCACACAATTTTCCGACGAAATTATCCAAAACTTTATTAATTACTTTCATGTTAAATTATTTCTGTAACCAAATTGTATAGTTGATTATCACAAATTTATCAAATAACTTTCCATACTTTATCATATATTCATTGTTATTAAAAACACACACATATTGCAAACAATTTTTCAATGAATTTATCAAAAACTTTCATTTCAAATTATTTCTGCAACCAAATTTTATAGTTGATTATCACAAATCTATCAAATAACTTTCCATACTTTATTATATATTAATTATTATTAAAAACACACACAAATTTCAAACAATTTTCCAATGAATTTATCAAAAACTTTCATTTTAAATCATTTCTGTAACCAAATTGTA
The DNA here is from genome assembly GCA_018845635.1 of Nicrophorus orbicollis. Lineage (NCBI taxonomy): Eukaryota > Metazoa > Arthropoda > Insecta > Coleoptera > Silphidae > Nicrophorus > Nicrophorus orbicollis. The sequence continues at coordinate 398,179 of JAFMTC010001227.1, forward strand.
TAGTTGATTATTACAAATTTATCAAAAACTTTATTAATTACTTTCATGTTAAATCATTTCTGTATACAAATCGTAAAGTTGATTATCACAAATTTATCAAATAACTTTCCATACTTTATCATATATTCATTGTTATTAAAAACACACACATATTTCAAACAATTTTCCAATGAATTTATCAAAAACTTTCATTTCAAATCATTTCTGTAACAAAATTTTATAGTTTATTATCACAATTTTATCAAATAACTTTCCATACTTTATCATATATTCATTTTTATTAAAAACAGACACATTTTTCACACAATTTTCTAATGAAATTACTCAAAACTTTATTAGTTATTTTAACATATTAAATCATTTCTGTAACCAAATTGTATAGTTGATTATTAGAAATCTATCAAATAACTATCCATACTTTATTATATATTCAATATTATTAAAAACTCACACAAATTTCAAACAATTTTCTAATGAAATTACCCAAAACTTTATTGGTTACTTTTACATATTAAATCATTTCTGTAACCAAATTGTATAGTTAATTATTAAAAATCTATCAAATAACTTTTTATACTTCATTATTATTAAAAACACACACATATTTGACACAATTTTCTAATGAAATTACCCAAAACTTTATTAGTTACTTTTACATATTAAATCAATTCTGTAACCAAATTCTATAGTTGATTATTACAAATTTATCAAATAACTTTCCATACTTTATTATATATTCATTATTATTAAAAACACACACATATTTCACACAATTTTCTAATGAAATTACCCAAAACTTTATTAGTTACTTTTACATATTAAATCAATTCTGTAACCAAATTCTATAGTTAATTATTAAAAATCTATCAAATAACTTTTTATACTTCGTTATTATTAAAAACACACACATATTTGAAACAATTTTCCAATTAATTTATCAAAAACTTTATTAGTTACTTGCATATTAAATCAATTCTGTAACCTAACTTTAAAGTTGATTACAACTTACAAATTTATCAAAAAACTTTCCATACTTTCTTATATATACATTGTTATTAAAAAAACACACAAATTTCAAACAATTTTCCAATTAAATAATCCAAAGCTTTATTAGTTATTTTCATTTTAAATCATTTCTGTAACCTAAATGTATAGTAGATTATTTATTTTAAAATTTCTCAACGTTTTTCCTACAAGAATTCAATTTTTAATACTTAGTTAATACCAATATATATACTTGATACACTGTTAATTTGAAAAGATAAAAAATGCATCACATACAATTCAAAACATAACAATTTCCTTTGATTTGAAATCTCTGCAAAAGCATCAACTATACAAGAATTATGTTCGTATGAAAAATGATCAAGTAATTATATAATAAAAGGATGATTTCAATGTTTTTTTTGCTTATGCATTCAATTTTTCATATTTAGTTAATAGAAATATTTGTATTTGTAACTTCAAAGTATATTTGTTAAATATATGATTTGAATTGATTGCAAAATTTCAAGTAAAATAATCTAAAAATTTGATATATTGAATACGAATCATTACATTTCTAAGTTCAAAGAATAGCAAGTTATGTAGATGATTTTATACAAAAATATTTCAAGACAAACAATCCATAATTTGCTTATTTTCTTTCAGTTGAAATATAATTATTTTTCAATAGAAAAATTATCAATGTTTATCATAAACACTTTATATTTTTATAGTGGATTCTTTGTAATTTAAACATATAGAAAGTATACGAAACATTGTATAAAACATCTATTTTTAAGTACTGAGAATTAATTTCTATACTAGAAGATACAAATGTCTATTCATTGCCATTCTGAAGTAATTTTTACATCGAAATCAAAAGTCTAAAGACTATTTCAGTTTCAAATGCATTGAAAAAGTATCTAGTAAAAAGTTAGTACACTTAACAAAATCAAAACAAATTTATTTGTTAGTAAACTGCAGTAAATTTGTTGTAAATTAATAAAGAATAAACATATTATATAAATAATGAAATATGAAAAATTTTGGCAATATTTTTGTAATGTGAAAATAATTATTAAAAAAAAATCATATGTAAAAAGATTCAATTGTAAGTAGTAATATATGTCTATTTAATTTATTCCATAAATATATGTAGTTTATTATAAATAAAGTCCAATTTTGAAATAAGGTTTTTAGTTCTATTTGCTAATTAATATTAAAGATTCGATTAACGAGTCAGGTAAAGCAATATTCAACTTCAAAACTACCTTCTTTTTAAATAAATATTGCATTTAATGGAACTAATGTTATGTACAGAAAACGTATTGATAATTAACGATATAATTTATAAATAATGAGCGGAGGAAAAGCTCAAAGTCATATAACGAACATTAACTCAGCATCTTCTGGTAATAAACAACTGCGGATTGCATTAATTGCAACCTTGCAACATGAGTGATGAACAAGAGTGGAAGTGTTCGTTTGCAATGTAAAATTTGTCACTTGCCGGAAGATAATAACAGAGGAATCCGTAAAGTAGCAGTCTTGATTGATTCGTCGGAAAAAAAAATGATGCAATTCTGAGTCTCGAAACAGACTCATTGTTATCAGCGCAATTAGCATTAGCATATTCAAATTCGACAACAATTGCTTCTTAAGCAAACATTAATTATCCGTAATTGCAGGCGAGACGAAATGCCGCCTTAATTAGCTTCGGTAACATTTCAAACGCGATGTTTCGTAAGTGCATACAATTCAATTTAATAAACACTTTATTGTAATTATCATCGATAATTTCGTAATCGATTGTGATTTTCTGATTGCCGTTTGTTTCTGACTTTGCAGTGCTGTAGCCTCATATTGGGGTTAGCCGTAACGTTGAACGCTGCGCCTCAAGAACCCATAAAGATCATTAGTCAGACTAATGAAATTCAACCTGACGGCTCTTACGATTGGAGGTGAGACGATTGCTGTAAAATGAAGGGAGGAGATTGATGCACTCGTTGAAATTTCAGTTACGAGAGCGCCAACAGCATAAAAGCTCAAGAGACCGGTTCGGTGAAGAAGACGAGCGATGCGGAAAACCCGGAAGTGATCGTTGCGCAGGGGTCGTACTCCTACACGGATCCGGAAGGCAACCAGATCTCTTTGACGTACACCGCCGACGACGAGGGTGGCTTCCAGCCGCAGGGCGCACACCTTCCGACCTCTCCCCCGATCCCCCCGAACATCCAGAAGGCTCTGGATTGGATCGCTTCGCAGCCGTCCACGACGGAGAGGGCCGGTCGCAGAAGGAAGTAAACCGTCTCCTGCCAAGCATACTCTTCAAGTCCTTTTCTTACATATATATAAATAATCTATATATTAACGAGTTATTTATTTGATGATTGTGATCCAGTTTCTCCTGACCAACGCTACGTACATGTTTCCATGATTTTCTATTCCTTTGTATATCGTTTTAATCGAACATTATTTTTCAAATGAAAATAATAAATGCAACAACATTTCTTGTTTTGATACTAAATCCTACAATATTCTTCAACCACTTCAGTCATCTTTCACCCATAAACTTCACTCATCTTTCGCACATCAATTTACTCGACTTCGAGTCCTTATTAAAGATATTTATACTAAAATAAGGAATAGCTTCATTTACAATGAAATCATTAATAACTATTCCTTCATTTCATCAATACCAATATCAAATTTTAACTAATTATTACAAAATAAACTGTTTACAATTAACACTTACTAATTAACTGAAATCATTGATATTTTTTGATATTACAATGGAAGAGTTAACGAGATAAAATTACATAATAATAAAGCAAATACGAAATATGTTTACTTGTCTATGTTTCTTACTTCTCCATGCATATAATTATCCAATACACTTCTTACGTACAAATCAACTACGTTTTCAAACTTTTAATGAGGAAAAAATGAACGTTCGGTACACAAATTATAAAATTTGCATAATTATATTGTATTATACAACAACTTGCATGTAGTTTAATGGAATGCATTTTCAAGTTGCTTTTATTTAACAAAATCTTTTACTAGTTTTATTGTATAATAAAACAAAATATCATATTTATTGCAATACAAAATATATTTTGACAATAATAATAGCAGTAAAATAAAATACACTAAAGGACTATTGATTAAAGTAAATATAGATTAGTAAATATGTCTTTTTTGAAGAGATTTTTCTGAACTTAATAACATGAATATTACACTTAATAATATGAATAGTTTATTCGTAAAATGGATTTATTGCAAAATTCACTTATTTTCTTTGAAGTTCAATTTATAATCTTCTCAAAGTCACGTTCGAGTTCATGAAAAAAGCCGACGTTATTATTGATTCCAAACATGCACTTGCACTGGACTCGAATAGAATTTTCAATTTTAGTTGTTATTCATTTCAGTTGTATTAACATTGCAATTCTATTCGCATTTTCTACTCTATTTCTCTTAAGAAACTAATTAAAACAATATTTAATGAGTTTTTCACATTGAATGCAGTCTTAAATACCAATTATATAACAACAATTAATAATACTTATTGCTTTATTTCTACGTTCTAAGTTAAAATTCATACAAAATTGTCCAATTTAGGCCTTAAATCCAATATAACAAGTGCGTGTTTATTAGTGAAAATGGATTGTTATGTAATATTGCTAAAATATTATGAAATGTTTGAGTGTGCGACATCTGAAGGTAACCAACAAAAGTTATATATTGAGCAGCGATTCTGTAGATGGCAGTGTCATCTATACTTTCGCATTAATGAATCTTCGAAAGTACAAACATTCGAAAACTTTATATGAATTCCAATTAGTTTATTCTTAAAATCTTCATTTTTGTAAGAATAAAGGAAAACGCAAATTGTAAATAGTGTAATTGCATATAAATATTTCTTCGATTGAAAGGATAAATAACTTTCCTTTTCCTCTGTTAAATTTGGTATACAAAGCCGAATTGAATGATGTAGGAAGAGAGGCCTAGTAACACTTATCGGATAAGAGTACACACAGCACTGTTATCCAACCGAAACTGAGATGAGCACTTTCACTGTTTAGATGTTAACTTTTCTGTCAACATATTACATAGGCCTACAACCTACATACGAAAGATGCCGCGGGTGTTTTTATTTTCCCCGGCTGCATTCAACGTGAGTCAACAAACGGCCGTAACGTTACATAACACGCCTAGCCCAAATGCTATTAACACAACAACAGTGCCTTATTACTAGTGACCACCTTATCGTCTCAGTAACTTAATTATCTCATCAATCAAATTCATGAAGTTAATTAAGAACTATTTGCACTTATAAATTGATTTATCAAATACTTGTCAAATGTTACGTAATCTACTCAGACTTAAGCTTATAGTAAAGATGTTCTTTTTAGTAATAGCAAAATTAATTCCAATGATTTATTTCAAGCAATTTAATGAAAAGATTACAAAATTTCGATTATAAAACAAGTTTGATTATTCCTTTGGTGGTGGAGCGGTGGCCAAATACTCCAAAGACTTCTTGATTATCGCCGGGATTTCAGGAGCCACGGGCAGATGATCCCCGATTGGCTGGTATCCATTCTCGTCGGCCACGTAACTGACTTGATACGTTTTCCCATCTTCGGCCGGATAGCTGTAGCTGCCGTGGGCCACGGCCACGGTCTCCTCTCCGACGGTCTTCAGCTCCCCGAAGACTTCGGCTTTGATTCCGTCTCCGGTTTCGTAGCTGTGGCGATAAGAACCGTCGGGTTCGAGAACGGATTCCTGGGAGATGATCGGGACCTCCTCCTTCTCGGCCCAAGCACACCCCAAAACGCCGAATACCAGGAACACTTTGATTGCCAACATTTCGTACGAAACTGATGCTCGATGACCGTTGCGGGACACTATTTATACGTAAATTCGTCTCTATAAATAAGCAATTGTTTAATGTGTGTGCACTTGAAGGCTTCTGCTTTTTATTTCATTTACTCGAGGCGAAACAAACAGAAAAAATATCCGCAAAGCAAATTTTTCATTGCTATGCAGCATCGATGGTACCACTTTCAAATTCAACATGTCATAACATAATTACCTAATAAATAATTAATTTTGTTGTTCGGCATTGCAGTCAGTTATGCACATTACCAAAAGTCTCTTTATGCTTGCTAAGTACGTTCTGTTCATATGTCAAAGGTAAACACTGTTGTTAGAAAATAGTTGTTGCACTTGTTTCATACAGCAACATAACCATTATTCATTGTGTTACTGGATGGAAAGACTTAGTTATTAGATCACATTGTGACTAAAGGTTCTAATATGAATTATTTTATTATTATATACTTTATGAATCAATCAACTTTCGTAAGCTGGTATGGCTGTAGCCAATTCATCAAGATTCTTCAAAATAGACGAGGGTACTTTTTAACCCAAGGGATGATTTCCGTTATCGTCAGGTAAGAATGGCACCTGACAACAGTTGGAACCTTCAGCTACATGAACATCCTTCCTTACCATCATCCTCGTTTGATCTAACACTAATTCTATCTTCGTTTTCGTACCTGAATTCATAAGTAATATGAAATAAATATATTCATTATTTGTTAAAAATTTAGAAAAAAACCTTAATTAGTTTCGATATGAAACCATTCTAAATAAAGAGTAAAGTGTGATATAGGAAAAGGAAGCATCGTGAAGATGATGAAGGTGTGAACAGAATCTGAATACAGTGGACATCTCGAAAAAATTCATGGCCGGCAGATGCAATATTCGTATGCAAACATTTGGCAATGTGTATGCGCACAGAATATTCGAAGCGGATGGACGAGATTGAGGTTGATTTTGTTAGCACTTCTTTGGAGCACATTGGGCAAACATCGAATCCGTATATAAAGAGCGAACAATCGCCTCGAGCCCATCAGTCGTCACGGTAAACTGCACTAAAATTGTTTGATCAAATCGAATTATAAATTTTCGAAAAAAAATATGTTATTCAATATCGTAAGTAAATGGATGTAGTTGTATCAGCAAATATTGAAGAGAGATTATTTCGCAGATTCTGTGCGCTTTGGTGGCTTCCACCTTTGCAAGACCCCAAGGAGTACCTGTAAACCAACCATTGAGTGATACACCTAAACCAATTGCGATTCTCTCGCATGCTGAAGAGATTGGAGAAGATGGCAACTTCAATTTCAAGTAATAGACAATAATTTGCGAGAGATTTAAACTAATTGCTGACGATTTCAGTTTCGAGAGCGAAAATGGGATTCGCGTTGATCAAAGTGGATACAACAAGGTCGTTCCTGCGACGAGGATCGGGGACGATCAAGAGGACAGGATTGTTCAAGTGATTTCTGGATCTTTTTCGTACCAGGCCCCTGACGGCACCCCGATCAACTTAAGGTAAATGATCGTAAATCTAGTGACCCGTGATTCAAACTTCGTTTTTTACCTTTAGCTACATTGCTGACGAGAACGGATTCCAACCACAGGGAGATCATTTGCCGACACCTCCACCGATCCCAGAAGCAATCCAAAAGACTTTGGATCAACTACCGAAGATCAGCGAGCCTTCCACAGCCTAAGGAATTGCTTGATTCTAAATGAATTTACCCCTTAAATGCCTCTATTCGTTAAGCCCTTGTACATGTGTAAATAACTTGTGTTCAGATATTTTAAATATAATTTAATGTAAGTGTTCCAAACAGAAATATAATACATTTTTCAACAAATTTTCATTAGAAACCAGTGCTTTTTCCTCTTTTCCTATTGATAATATTAAAATTTTGAACTTAAGGAAAAAATCCAATTATGTATTGTGTAAAAATTTGAACAATTTGATCATAATTACGGGCATAAGTATGGTTTATACTAAATTTGAAATAAAACTATAAAAATCAATGTTCGCTTTTTATTCCAATCGTTTACGAATTACACAAATATTCAATCATCCTTCGGTGGTTTTGCTGTAGCCAAAACTTCCAAATGCTTCAAGATTGACGCAGGAATGTTGTCTCCTTGAGGACGATATCCATTTTCATCTGCAACGTATTGGACTGCAACATCTTTACCATCTTCACCGTGGTAAGAATACGATCCTTCAGCTACATGAACATCCTTGTCGTTCACGTGTTTCAAAGAGCCGCTCTGAGATATCACGGTTCCGTCCTCGCTTTCGTAGTTGAACTTGTAAGAACCATCCTGATTAATTTCGGATTCTTGATGCAAGATTCCCACTTCCTTTGCGCAAACAGCGTACACTGCAAGAACGACGATGAAGAGCTTTGAGAACATATTGTTTGTTTAGTCAGTGGACAACTGATACCTAACATTTAGATTCGTTTCGTATTTATAGTTGAGACAAGTTTAATAAAAATAACATGTTATTAAATTAAAACGCATAGCTTATTGACTTGTTTTAATTATATAAAAACAACTATTAACATTCTGATTTTAGGAACTCATAAAACTAAAAACGTGATATTAAAAAGTTGAAGAGATTGCAAACAAGCAAGTTATTTTATTTTTAATTAAACGCAAGACTATAAATACTAAGAATCTTCACACGTTTAGCATCAGTAATCAACTGTCTTAATTAACGAAATGTTCATCAAATTCTTGATCGTTGCTGTTGCAGTTTACTTTGTAGCTGCTGAAGAAGTTGGGATTCTCCATCAAGAATCCGAATTCAACCAAGACGGTTCTTACAAGTACAACTTCGAGAGCGAAGATGGAACCAAAGTCTCCGAAGTTGGATCGGTCAAGAGTGTTAATAACAAAGACGTTCACGTAGCTGAAGGGTCGTATTCTTACCACGGTGAAGATGGCAAAGATGTTGCAGTCCAGTACGTTGCCGATGAAAATGGATATCGTCCACAAGGAGACAACATTCCTGCGTCAATCTTGAAGCATTTGGAAGTTTTGGCTACAGCAAAACCACCAAAGGAAAACTAATTTTCTTTATTGTACATGAATATACGGCTTGAATAAATACTCAAATTTGAATCATAATTGAAAGTTACTTTAATTGTATCAGAAACCCCAAAAAATCCCACAATACAATATGTTCATTTATGCAATTGTATTTCAGACTTTCGAATCAATTATATTTACATAAGACTTTGCTAATTAACGAATTTTATATGCATGTGATTGGATAAATAATCAGTGAAACCAAAAATTTGTAAATCAATTTATTTATATAAAAAAACTGTAAATTTAATGAAAGTCACACTACAATTCAAAGTTTCTTTTTGTTGATAATTCACAACTTGTTACTCATTTTCTGCTATTCTCTAAACAAGTAATATTACTTTTATTATAAATATGCAATTTTTAACTCCTTATTATACTAAATTTATTGTTCAAAACTTTTGATTTACATGTTGTTAATAAAATTGTTGAATATCTAATTCTATTTTTTGTAAGTAATTTCTAACCTTTATTAATTGTGTTATTGGATGGAAAGACTTAGTTATTAGCCCTTTGATCACATTGTAACTAAAGGTTACAATTATTATCAATAATAAACGAAATTAGAATAGGAAAGAATGAAAATATCAATTCATTATATTGTATTTTTTTTATTATTATATACTTTATGAATCAATCAACTTTCGTATGCTGGTTTGGCTGTGGCCAATTCGTCGAGATTCTTCAAAATAGACGAGGGTACATTTTCACCCAAGGGATGATTTCCATTATCGTCAGGTACGAATGGCACCTCATAGCAGTTGGAACCTTGAGCTTCATGAACATCCTTACTACCACCGTTCTCGTTTGATGATCCAACACCAATTCCATCTTCGCTATCGTAGCTGAATTCATAAGGACTCTGCTTGTTGAACTCGGATTCTTGCTGAAGGATTCCCAATTCGTGAGAAGCTACAATGTACATTGCAACAACCACGATCGAAGTTTTCGTAAACATTTTGTTGATACACTCGTTGACTATTACCAAATAGAAGAGAGAATCGTATATTTATATAGAAATAAGTAATGATACAAAAAATATATATAACTTGTTCAAGTTCAAAAACTTATAACTTTTTTGTATTAAAAATTAATCAACAAATCTAATTAATTTCATGTTGAAACAATTAATTATAAATTTATGATTTTATACACTTTACCTGTTTAGAAAAATAAAATATATAAAACGATTATTAAAAACTGGTAGAGATTGTGACAAAACAAGTTACGTTTCTCTTCAAATTTCTGAGTATAAATATTACCATTCCGTTAACAATCATCATCAGTTATCGACTGTCTCAATTAACGAAATGTTCGCAAAATTCTTGATCGTTGCTGTTGCAGTTTACTTTGTAGCTGCTGAAGAAGTTGGGATTCTCCATCAAGAATCCGAATTCAACCAAGACGGGTCTTACAAGTACAACTTCGAGAGCGAAGATGGAACTAAAGTCTCCGAAGTTGGATCGGTCAAGAGTGTTAATAACAAAGACGTTCATGTAGCTGAAGGATCGTATTCTTACCACGGTGAAGATGGCAAAGATGTTGCAGTCCAGTACGTTGCCGATGAAAATGGATACCGTCCACAAGGAGACAACATTCCTGCGTCAATCTTGAAGCATTTGGAAGTTTTGGCTACAGCAAAACCACCCAAGGAAAACTAATTTTGTTGTATAATACATGACGACCGGATTTGAATAAATAATCAATTAATCAAGAATAATGTAATCCTTTTATTAATTGCATATTTTATATGCTAATTCCTAATTGAATACAATTTCACACGATTATGATCATCCATTTTCTAGATAAAACCATAGCGTTTACAACTAAAGGTCACAAATCTAAATAAGTAAATAGTGACTTTTAATTGATTAATTAATGACTCAATTATCAAACGAATAACATATTTGAATTTATGTTTATTTGAATATTGCTTAAAATAATCTGTAGAACATTATTTACTAAATTTGATCATTACAATTTTTGACATGAAAGTATTGGATTGGTTTGAAAGAAATGTCGATTTCAAAGCGTGGAATAATGGACATCAATATCAGTAAAACTGACCAAAACATTGCTACTAAAAGAAGTATGAAATCTTTACAACGATCAATACCACAAACATTACATGTTCTTTGTGAGCGTCAGCAGCATTTTCATGTTAAAATATAACCTAAATCAAGAGCTGCAAACAAAATTACATAATCTAAAAATGACACCTGTCAAATGTCAAAATGACATGACATTGACAAACAAATGTCAAAAACAAGATATACTTGTACAATAACATTGTTTTCGCCCTAAAATGGTATCTTTTCTAAAAACCGAAATTAGTAATCAATTCATTTGAATGCATGTTTTCATTTACAAAAGAAGTAGTTTTATTCCTTTCGGAGTATTAAAACTTCTTCATTTATAATAAAATTCCCAACTACGACCATAAAATGTACAGATTAATTACCAACTATTTGTATACAATTTAAGTATGAAAAGAAGGTGTTTCTTTTTAAAGTAGACATCAATATAAGCACAGCATGCAACAATAACATGACTTTAATATAAATAGAGAACATGCATTACTAAAAACTAGTAGAGGAGATTGTAATCCAACGAGTAATTTTTTGGTCAAATTACCGAACTATAAATATTGCACTCTTAGGATTTGGTATCAGTTGTCTAACGACCGAACCAACAAAATGTTCACTAAAGTATTCATCCTCGTCTCCATTGCAGTTTACTTTGTAGCTGCTGAAGAAGTAGGAACCTTGCATCAAGATGGATCATTGAAAAAGGTCAACGACAAAGATGTTCAAGTTGCTGAGGGTTCCTTCACTTACCAAGGGGACGTTGCCGATGAGAACGAATACCGTTGTCGGAGACAATATTCCCGCACCCATTGTGAGAAAATTGGCCAAACCACCGAAGGAACATCAAACTAGATTCAATGCAAATATGGATTCTGATACATGCCCCACTCAAACATTCCAAGAAATAAGATAAACACAAAATGTTGCATACATTTACAAATAAAATATGAATTTTACATTATTATTCAATTACTTTTGTGTTTGAAATCTTAAGATCCCACAGTTATTTCCTCATGCAGACATTCCTGGTAGTAGGTTATGGCCGGTCATATTCTTAATCCAGGGCTGGAATACACTTGTCCAGCCCCAGTTCACTATAAACAATCTCGACTTGAGATTCAAATGCGAAATGCACGTTCCCATTCCACATTCGAAATTGCTCGGAATTTCAGCCTTGAAGCATCCTCACATATTTGCAAATCTATTATTGAGTCGCAATTCGAAAATGATCTTTCCAAATATTCCAAAAAAAAAACTGCTTTCATATATTGTTGATATTTAAAATTAATCGTTCCATTGACATCAATTAAAACAGACAACAAGAAAAATCGTCAATTAAGACGAGAGTTCTCAACTTGTATTGTAAAACGCAATGCTTTTAAATGTTAATTGGCGTAATCAAGTTTACAAATATAGCATTGAACCAGAAATTCATAAAAACTGAAACAGATTCTCGTAAATCCGACAACGTTCTTAATGCAAAATGAAGGTTATTGTTGCGATGCAGAAATCGTGAATTCCATCTTCTCTCCATGGTTAAGTTTAAAGTAAACAACATTTAGATCCGAATGAGAAATGCAGCATTTTGCTAACGTTCATTATATTAAAGCGACCTTTACGATTCGATCCCCACTATGAGCAGAATCAACTGTAAAATTGCAAATCTGTATACACTTTTTGTCTTGCAATTCTTCAAATTAATTCATTCTCGAAACTGGAATGTATCGAAGTGTGAACATATTTATTTGTGGAATTACACAACAGCAAAACCTTCACAAATTTTAGATAATAATGCAAAAGAAAAGAGGTAACTGTTTTCTTTTTTCCATTTCTTTTGGTAATAACTGCACGGAGCGTTACGTAAAACGCAAAAATAGACACAAAGAAGTATTTACATCTGAAATCATTAAAGGCAATCGTTAATGACAATTTTATACAGAACATCAAAGAATATGTAAATGCTGCATTATTCATCGGATCCAAATGTCATTTGGAGAGTTCGGTCGATGAATCCGTTTGGGTGAGCCTAACTGATGAAAAGCAAGACAGAATTGAGCGAAGATCTCTTGATTTATTTATAAGATGACTGCGCGACGTTCGGGCCGCAGGAAGCATATGTAATTCGCGTTTCAAGGTTGACAATTCCAATGCACTTACGTGCGTCCGCTTAACGTACATTATTAAATGAACAAACTTTCTCCAACGAAACGAGAGGAAAATCGAAGAAGTAATTGGCCGTGACACCTGAAGCGACGAAGATTCGAGAGAAAAGAAACAATTCGATACGCGAAGTACGATGATGATGATGAAGATGCACCGATGTAATAAGAAAGCGAAACATCGTTGCGTAACGCATTTTCGTGAACATCCATTTCTAGAGATCGAAATTCGACTACCTGGAATTGGAATAACGAATGAGGAGCGGGAAAATATCGTTACTCAATATTCGAGGTGTGTGATTTCATCTGAAATTCGGTTCGCAATTGAGAACAATGGAGGTGCAATTAGAGCTCGAGGAACGGGAATGAAAAATTGTTATTCAAATATTGGCACGAATCGTGGCAATCACACGTACGAATTAAGGTGGCAACGACGAACATCCTGCAGTTTCGTAACGCCAATTGCAATCGTCATGCTGCAAACGTGTCGGACGGAAACGGCATTAAGATTCCGCCTCATTATCTCTCTACAATCTGCAATCCTTTCGAGCATTTTTTTTTCAGCTCAAATTTATTAGCATTCGCGTTGTGCGTTCATTTCACTTCACTTTCGATCTTTTGCTTAACTTTGCGATACGATTATCCCGTTTTTGGAATACGAGCGAAGAAATGGAAACTCATCTCGGATGAAACGAATTTGTTTCGCAGTCGTTCGGGCCTCGACCACTTTCAGTTCCAATGCCTGATCTAAATTCCCCATTTCGTGTTTTTTAAGAGGAGGACGACGAGAGAGCAAAAAAAAATGACGAAATTACGTAATTACTTTTTATCTGTTTCATAGTTTTCAAGGCAACGCCATTTAGAACGAATTTAATCTATTCGAATATTCTAATACGCTTCACAAATACCATTTACTTACACTTTTATTACTTTGACTTAAACTTGAAATAATAATAAAGAAAAGTGGATACTTCAGACAAAATACTTCAAAATTGACAAGGTCTACAGACCATACAGTCTTTCAGTCATAGATTTATTACAATTACCACAAAAAGACAAAAAAATTAAGGACGAAACTAAGAAAAACAAACTTTTACAACAGTTACAAAAATCGTAGTGTTATATTATTTTATGTATATAATAGTAAACAAAACTATCTATTTTTAGTGGAAACATTATATTTTCATAAAACAACATACTTCAGTCCTAGATTTATTACAATTACAACAATAAGACAAAACAAATAAGGACGAAACTAAGCAAAAACACTTTATAAAGTAATATAATAGTAAACAAAACTGCATATTTTCAGTGGAAACATATAAACATTATATTTTCATAAAACAACATACTTCACTCCAAGATTTATTACAATTACCACAAAAAGACAAAAAAAATTAAGGACGAAACTAAGAAAAATAAACTTTTACAACAGTTACAAAAATCGTAGTGTTATATTATTTTATGTATATAAAAGTAGTATAATAGTAAACAAAACTATCCATTTTTAGTGGAAACATATAAACATTATAATTTCTTAAAACAACATACTTTCAGTCATAAATTTATTACAAAAAGACAAAAAAAAATTAAGTACGAAACTAAGAAAAATAAAAAAAATGTAAAGGTCTAAAACCATATATCTTTTGATCCTAGATTTATTACAATTACTACAAAAAGACAAAAATTTAAGGACGAAACGAAGAAAACGAAAACTTTTATAACTGTTACAAAAATCGTAAAATTCTATTACTTTGTATATGTAAAAGCATAAAAAGAAAACCATCATTTTCACATTGTTAAATAGATAAAATTTGTAACCTAAATATCATTAATCATTAACAAATTTATCAAAAATTTGCAATTAAAATTTGATCACAATCTGTATATTAATAATATGCAAGTCACTTTCAATATTTTTTTATCTAAAAAATAGATGTGTTAAAAGTTTGGTATTTAAATTATGTTGATAAAAAACCTTTATGGAAATGATTGAAAGAAGAAAAAAAACATCAGAGACAATCTAAAAGATGTTATGCAAAAATGTATGTTGAATATATTTCAATGGAGTTTCGAAAAGAAAGTGAGAATATTAATAAACTATAATCAAAACCGTTTGGAGAGCAATGCTGTTCGAAAATATATGATTTGTATTGAAGAAAATAAGTTATATTTATCAATTAACTTCTATTAATTAAAATGAATAGTTGATTACCATAAATCAGTTCATTTAGAATAAATTTGATCTTTCATGTTCGTAAAAGAATAACGATTTTCCTTGTTTGGTTTTCACTTTTTGTGTAAATTGTTAATGTAAAATCTAATTATTCATAGAATATTTTTGGTTGTAGTTCATAATTGCAAAACTTTCAAGATATTGATGAGAATTTCTGGAATGAGGATTTGTATATTTAGTTGTAATGCAAGTCACCTCAAAAGCAAATATTTGCAGAACCTCAACATTTAACTTAAAATTCTGATTAATTGCATTCCGCTGAATTCTGCGGAAATTACGCAATTTTTGTACGACAAAACGAATGCATGATTGTTAACTAAATATTGGCCATCGAGAGAGGCCTGTGCAATAATCATCCGAGAAAACATTGGATCGGCATTCCTCATGCCATATATTCTCTTTTATTTCGTCGCCTCTTCGTATTCGTCTTCTCAACGTATCAAATTACGAAACTGTATCACAAAAACGATTATGAACCGGTGGATGGATCGAAGTGGTGTGGTTGGATCGGAGTAGAAGTGGTATAAATACGGAATTCGCTGCACGTGCCTCTGTGTAATAGACGTGAACTCAGAACGGACGCACGCAGAGAGCAACATGAAGTTTTTGGTGAGTACCCTCGATCAATCCGTATACACACTCGTATTCCACTATATTACTTAAGATCCTCGCCGTTTCGCGGGAAAAAGAGAGAGCGAGAAAGAATGAAGGAGAGAAGAAAAAAAAGAGTCACGAAGATCCCTTTCACTCTTCAGACGCTGCGGCTTCGGCCTCTGACATTTCGCCGGAAGAGTGAAAACGCGAACGGACCTCTTCGGTGTGGGAAGATGGGATGAGAATCAATTTGTGTGTTGTGTGCAATAAGCGAAAGCGCTCATATTTGACATTTAACTCTTCTATAAATATTGCTCTTTATCGTGTGTATTTTGAGCGATAATTAATACAGGATTTGTACCTGTCTTTCACCTCGACTTATGCAAATCTTGACACAACCAAAGTACGGATCGAAATTGTAAAATAAGTAAAAGCCTAGCTGTTAGATAACGCACAGAATTCAATTTGGACGGCGCCGGGTTTCTCGCCTGACCGAACGTTGATATCACTCACATTTTCTCTGCTCAGAACGTTATGCTTCACAATTATTACCAAATATCAATCAAAATCGATACAAATTTACATAATATACAAGTATAAAAACATACTTCAACTATTACTTAATACTAACATGTTTTATTCCACCAATTTCACATTCACACTGCCAACATATTCTTAAATAATTAAAATATATGTTTTTCAATCTTTCTTTGACATTGAAAAACATATTACAACAATCATATAAATAATTAATGACTGTAATAAATCATATCCAAAAAAATATTATTTACTTTTGTAAAAATATACTTTTTATCTAAAATTAAGAAATACAAAACTTTATAATACTTTCATTGCAGACAATACTTATTAACTATTTTTAGTGTTATTTATAAAGCATTTTCTTTATACAAATGTATATAAACGTTATTAGTTGCATAAGGGAAATGTGAAACTATAAATGTATACACTGTAGTTTCAAATATCAAAAAAAACAATATCATCCTTACGTAATATTTTGTAAATTGAGTAATCAATATGTTGATGCTATATTAATGTACGGGTATTGCATAAAAGGAATTGCGAATCTTTAAATTCTCTATATTAAGTTGTAATTTTTCTCATTTGTAAAATTGGATAGATTTGTGGTTGAGCACGTTCTTGCGTTTTTCTCTTCTTGGTTTCAGCGAATTGGCATTCCTCGAACTAATAAACTTTCTCCAAACGCGCGTGATTTATCTCTGCGAAATGATTGATTCCCAAATGGCTTTTGTTAATTAACTTAAACACGTTCGCAAATTGTTAAAAACTTCTACTTGTTTCGCAATCGAATTGATTTGATTCTTGTTTCGTGATAATATTTGTGTTTTCTTTGAAATTGCAGATTGTAGCAACCGTTTTGTTCGGTGCCGCTTTGGCCCAACAGCAGCAGAGGCGCCAACCGGCCCAGTACCAAGCCGACCAATACCAAGATGAGCAAAACCAAGAGCAGTACCAAGGCAAGCAGGCCCAAGTCTACCAACAGGAATCCAAAGGCAGACACGAGTCCACCACGTTCATCCCAATCATCCGTTTCGATAAAGAACAAGGAAACGACGGCAGCTACAAGGCGGCGTAAGTTGTGCTCATTCAACAAGGAAATCAATAAAAATCGCAACCGGTTTGTTCCTTTAAAGGCAACTGGGTGTAACGAGATAAAATGTCCACTTTTGTCGAGACTCTTTCTCTTCAATGAGTGCTGCGTTACGTAAACGCTGATTGATTGATTTTTTGGTTGTTTGCAGTTGGGAAACCGGCAACAACATCTTGGCCCAGGAAGAAGGTTTCTTGAAGAACTTGGGACCGAACCCGGAGGACCCCACCGAAGACTTGAACGCTCAAGTGCAACAAGGATCTTACTCCTACACCTCCCCCGAAGGTCAACTCATCACCGTCACCTACACCGCCGACGAGAAAGGCTTCCACGCCACCGGAGACCATCTGCCAACCCCTCCCCCAGTCAGCCCAGAAGTACAAAAGGGACTTGACCTCATCTACGCCGGAATCAAGGCCCAACAGGTTTGTTGACCATTCGCAAAAGAAACCTAATAATGTAATTAATCAACTAATTTTTAGGAAGCCGCTGAACGCGATGCCGCCAACCCACAATTGAGAAGGGAAAACCAAATCCCACAAGACCACAACGGCCAGTACCGCCAATAAGTCTAGATTCTTTACGTTTTTTTTTTCTGTTTTATTTCCACTCTTTCCTATGTCTATGAAATTCTTATAATTAACGCGATCACTTTTCGAGGCTTACTAAATCCATCTAGTTTACTTCTTTACATTAAGCCTTTATAGACTGATAAATCCATACGTGTGAAAATACAAATAGGGAACACCTGGTTTCGAATGGAAACTAATTTTTGAACTGTGTAGATAATGAACTTTTTTTGTACAATTGAATTTTACTATAATACTTTTTTTATAGAATACACTGATTGATTTCTGTAACAAAACGAGTTTCATTTTATTCCCTTTTTCCCTTTTTTCAACCATCCATATTTTTTGGAAATCCTCTTGTTTAAATAATATTCTTCAAGGTACTCTAATTAAACATAAAAGAACTTAATTTTCGTAGTATATTTTGTTACACTATACAAAAGAAACTCTTGAAAACTTTTACAGAATCCAATACTAACTTTTATTGGGTTGAAGAGCCACAATGTTAAATGTTTGTTACTTACTGAGTTGCTATGAAGTTATATGAAAGTTATTTTAGTAATATCTGTTCTTCACTGCATTATAGTGATAGGCAACCAAATGTTCAATGTATTTGAACAAATAATTAATAATTTAATTTTACAAGTAATAATATATAGAAAATATGTCAATTTGTAATAATTATATAGAAATTTCAATTCGTATGATAAGAGTTTATTAATGAATCATAAAATCAATACATATTTTGACATTACCCAACTTCTAAAATATATAATTAACAAACTACTTTCCTATTTGATATTGATCATTCCATTCGAAACATTTGAATTTAGGGTGTATTTTCAACTATTTTCAATTAATTTAATATCATTAATATATTATAAAAAAATGACTTTTTCGAGATCATTGTGACAACCTACCCCAGTTTTAGTTGGATTAGTTATAAAGTTGATCACATAATCAAAGTGCCCATTTCTAGCACTCAAGATACTATTCCCAATTGTTTTACATTTCTTTTTAAGTTTCGATAGTTTATTTCCAATTCAAAATCTAATTGGTGAATTGAAATGTAATGTATTTTGACTCTTTCTGCTGCTCTCAGTTTAATATCCGAGAGAATTGTACCATGACATGTGACAACCAACCCCCGAAAACGACTTTAACTTCGAAAAACTCGAATTTTTGTTACAAAATCAAAATTTGGAATAATGTCAAATATACCCCAAAAAGTACAAAAAAAGTTTTAACTGTAAGTTAGTTAACTTACTGCCTCATGTATCTTCTACAAAAGGAGAAATAAACTTTGTGACAATCAACCCTTATCAACCAGCACTTAGCTATTCAAAATAATTAGATGACATATTTCCAATTCCTACAGGATGTAAACATTCAAATATTGAAGTAGCTATAAATAACTTATGAATGTTTTAATTGCTACATAACATTGTTATAGAAAAACAATCCTCCTCAGCGAGGAATCGAACCTCGGTCTCCCGCCAAATTATGGAATCGGGGATACTGACCACTGTACTACCGAGGATATACCTTTGTTTTTATAGAGAAGCTTTGTTGATACGTAATTATTGATTAGTAAGTATTCAATCAAATAAAAAAAAGATATCCTCCCCGGCGGGGAATCGAACCCCGGTCTCCCGCGTGACAGGCGGGGATACTGACCACTATACTACCGAGGACTTATAAATTATATTATGAAGAAACTTCATTCGAATGCCAGGTATAATAAAAAAATATTTTAATTAATTAATAGCCAACATTTATAATTACAATAACTAACATTTACATAAACAGTTAAAATTGTATATCATCCATAATTGTGCTTAATGTTCAGAAATTTTTGCATTGTTTACATAACCTCTAATAGCCGTGATCGTCTAGTGGTTAGGACCCTACGTTGTGGCCGTAGTAACCCAGGTTCGAATCCTGGTCACGGCAATGTGTAAACATTGTCACGGTAGAGGAATATTTTTATATTTATTTAATTATTAATTAAAACTCTGAAAAAAAAGTTTCTTTTCCATTATTTGTTGTTAAATAAATTTTTGAGTTTGTTTTTAAATTACAAAATGTTTAAATTAATTATAAATAAATTTACAGTTGATTTTATTCTTATATTTGTTATAGGAAACAAAACATTTTTGTTACCATTGTTGCATAGGTCTTTCTGCCCTATTTATTAAGTTTAGTTAACATTCAGTATCAAAATGAAATTGTAAATTAAGTTGCCTATACTACTCATTTACAAAACTTATCAATAAAGTAAACTTTTCAGTAGGAATATTAATTATTGGAATAGTTACTGAGAAGATTAATGTAATTAATTTAAATATATGTTTAATCATATATAAGCATCAGATATAAAGCAGTAGAAAGTTGAGAAAGGTGTCGAATGATGCTGTTCATCTTAAATTTTATAATCTAAATCAGTGAACGCATTGTAAATAATAGAATGTAACCCTACACAGTCGAGATAGAAAGTGAAATAGAATTCAAGTACTTAAAACATTATGTGAATAACACGTAATAAATCTATCGTCAACATATTATTATTTCACATTCACACCTTGAATCTATCTATTTATTTATAATACTATTTTACACAATAATAAATTGTGAAATATCAAATATTTTACGTATTTAAAGTGAAAATCCATTCGTTTTCAACTTAAAACATACTTGTTTCCATGAAATTAAAGAGTTTCTTTTGTATATGTAAATTATTTGTGAAATGTTCCTCTTCGATATTTCTCTTAAATCAGCATCAATTTCATATGCTGTTAGTAAAAATAACATATCTAAATTGTAGCTTTTAAAGGATGTGGACTCTTGGTTGTAAATTTACTACGTGTTAGAGAGGAGTTTGTAAATGATGCTTTTGGAAGAATAAATAAAATAGTATTTCTAAGAACAATGCACAATAGTTGTGTAATTCATGTATACAATCCTTTTCGTAAATCATTGAAATTTTATATTATCAATTATTTTTCAATATTTATATATAAAAATAAAGAATATGTCCAAATATTCATTAAATTTTTGCGAAATACAAAATGCTACAGATCTTAAATACGTTTTTTTAGAGAATATTTTTATATACTTGTTTTATTTATTTTTTCCCTATTAAGTTATAAATAAATAAAAATAAATAATGTTTGAAAATCAATGTTTAAATTATAAATATTCTTACGAAAAGTAAATAAAATAGTTATCTAAATTTTGCAAAGTTTGTTTACGTTTCGTAACAAGTATCAATAAAATGAAGCTTAGGATTGAAACGTTTAAAATAAGTATTGTTATTAAGATTTCGCAATGAAAAAGAAAGAAATTGCGATATAATAACCTGCCTAGTTATATAACTTTCAGCGGAATCCGTGTACGAATGCATGTTATTATAGATAATCTCGAGCTAATCCATAATTTGATCATGTAAACGGTAATGAATGTACGCACATGCACGTACCTTCGGCAAGGATCTCCGATAAACTGTTCGCAACGAATGCAAATTCATCAGTTTTCGACATTTCGCGTTTATTTTTAGATTGTATTAATGTGCGAGCGCAACAATTAAATATTTATTTGCGCTGAATAATGTCATCCTTGACATTAAGGAGTTGCGCGTCGCGGTTTCCCGATAATTGCACAAATTGCCTGAGAATTGATTGATCGAGTTGCGCCATGCCTGATTCGAACAGCATGGAATTGTCTAATTAGCGCTTCCAGTTGTCCGGCTCACGCAATTCGATTCGAGTCCAAAATCAATTTGGCTAAAGGTTAACGACGCGTATTCCTGTTCGTCGTGCGAAAGCGTAATAAGAAATGTCACTTTGAGGTGTTGGGGAGCCTCCGGTGGTATTTCGAAGAATGAACGTATCATCGTATTCCGCAAGATGAATCGGGTTCACAGCCTAATCACCTATTGAACAATGTTCGAAATCCCGATTATATAATCCCCGGCTGCGGCGTGCTAAAAAAGACAATAACGTCCTTTGTGCGCTCCTCCTCAGTCACAATAAATATCGGATTCCGCCGTGGAACGCATAAATATATCTTGGCGAAGAGTGCAACTGCTTCGGAGGAAGGCGCAACGGCGTGGAGAAAGCGGACGACGACCGTTGCAAAACCCGGCATCTCATCCCATCCTCTCAAACAAAGTTCATAATCATACACTAAATTTGTTGCCACCGCTCGTAACAGACGGCTGCTCGATCCATCCGACATTTCCATTTTCCAGCAACGTTCAATTATTACTTACTTGCTCAGGTCTAATAAACCTTGTAATCATTCGCTAATTACGACACATTTTCAATTGCTGATAAATCAACGAAATCGCTGCCGGCTATTGTTCTGCGGATAACGCAATCTGACTCTTCACGAAATTTATGTCCCGGCTCGATCCACGTACAAGTTGAGAATTCCATTAATCATTCGGGCCCCCTCGTTTAATTAAAACCAATTAGTTTCGGACGTTTTGAAATGCCAAAAATTATCATAACCTAACTGTTTCTTGACATAATTTTGGACATTCTTACATTTGTCCAACATTCAACCCACAAACATAATACCAATGATGAGTTACCAAAATTTCTCACAGCACAGTCTTCTTTTCCCCTTACAAACCATACTTGAATGCCTTTTTTGAAGCTCAAACACTGATTTTTAATCACCTACATGGACATTAGGATAATGACACATGTCAAATAAAACATATGAATACACTAAAATTTGAAAAATATGTTATTAACAACAGGAATATCAAATACGAAATGGCAAACATCCATTAGGGCTTTTATCCTATAATTTAGTACCAAAGTTATTTTTTTGAACTTTCCATTGAAATCATTAAATTTCTCGTATACTGATGAGTTACAGTAATTTAAGGTCAAAACAATAATCGAGTGCTTCATTTTCTTAATTACTTTAAACGTTACAATAAGCACCCCTGTTTACTTCAAGAAATTGAAGGCACATAGATTTTGGAGTTACCTTTACGTACATCCTATATTATCATCGAATTTAATTTGGGAATCTAAATTCAAACTTCAAACATCATAAATGTCGATCCGGATCTTCCTTGACCACTGAAAACTTGCTGTCCAATTCTTGCTTACCAATACCAAAACTCTATCCAAACAAAAATCTCTCTGTATCCAAACCTTTTTCCGCTCTAAACCCCCTTCAAGTGAACTCGTTTATTCCAAAACCAAAATTGTTTCTTTCCTCGATAGATACCTCTCTGTGTCTTCCCTTACCCAATTCCATATTAGGAATCCAGTAACTATTTCACCTGTATTTTATTCAATTGTTTGATGTCCTCATTAGTTTCTACGATTTTCATTAATTTAACGAGATAATAGGCAATTGTCTTTACATTATTAACAAATGAGCGTGAATCAGCTACCATAAGACAAATTGATTTTCCGTATATATTATAATAAATACATCCTTGGTGGAGTTAATGATGATGGATCGGAAAAATTAAAGACACCTGAAAGGTTATCACATGAATTATTGTAGAAAACGATGTGAAAACCAATATCTTTCCAAGGCTTGCAAAACAAATGAAAAAAGGAAAACAAAACATGTTGAAATTTTTCTATAGCCAATAAATTTCTTTTGTTTTAGATGCAAATAACAACTTTTTAATTAATAATTTATCCGTGAATCTATTTTAGTACACAATATTCTTGAATACAATACACAAATCTTTCTATTTATTATAGAAATAAACTATAATAAAATATAGAAATAAACTATAATAAAATACTCTTTATACGACATTTCTCTATAACGGCCCTCTTCAATTAAGGCACGTTTTCGATTTACGGCGTCGATATATCCACATGTTGCCAATCTTGCGCAAGCGCAATCTTTGATTCCTTATACGGCTTTTCGCTCTGCGGCCAAGTCTGTTGGTACGTATCTAGGCCGTAAAGCGAGGTATGGGTGTATTCAGTAACAGTAAATGAAATAAACTGTTGCTTAGTTGCAATTAAATGCAACCTTTACGCAATAATTTTAATCAAAGAAAATACACACTTGCTTCATAAATCATAAAAGTTTTTCTTTTCTCAATAAAAATGGAAATTAACCTCGAGTTCAAAGTATACAATTAATTGCTATTAAACTTACCATTCTTCTATAATAAAATTTTAAAAAACACAAACTAAAAAATGATGGAAATACATAGAAAAGATATAGAAAATATAATAGTTTAGGTCTTTCTGCCCTAAATATTGTTATTATTTGTTATTTTAGCTATTTGAATAGTAATTTATTATCGTATTTATTGTACCTGAGGTATATTGAAATGAATTATTAGATGATTAGTAAACTTTTGACGCGTTTCAATCATAAACAATGCTTTATTATAGTTTTGCCTTTGAGTTATTGTATTCATAGATTCGGCATTTGCAGTGCGCAGTCGATTAGCCTCCAGATGTATGAAGTAATGTATTCTAAAGAAAAAATGGAAAACGTATAATTGCAGGTTGAAATTAACGATAATTCGTAATGAGTGTTTTACGTAATTTTTAACGGACGGACAGAAAAAGCAGCTCATGCGGTATTACAGTGAAATACAGCTTTTTTTTCATGATTCGCCAATCACGACAGGCTTGCACAATGAATAAATTAACAAGTAATTAAAAGTTGAACAAAACGAACGTCAATCATCTTCAATGAATGACTTTTACATCCTAGATTAAATAGTGATTCGTATATGAAAACTTGACGTTAAATAAATAGATATTTGACAGTTTACAAAAGTTAATTAGAGTTTTAGGTTAATATTAGTGTTAAGACATAAAATATACCTTGAGAAAACAAAAAAAAACTAATTAAAACATTGTATAAAATAAATGTAATTATTATTTACAAATTGAATTAATTGAACGTTGGAAATGGAAGAAAATAAAACTGCTGACATTATTGACTATACAAAACCCATTGAATTTTTTTTCCGTAAGTCGTCTTAACATACTGACATTTAATATGTAGGGAAGTAGGACCGACTGTAACGTGTGTTATAACCCGTTTAGAAGAATTTTATGCCTATTATACCATTTGATTAAGATAGGATGCCTTGCACAATCGCAATTACGCAATATTAAATTGATTAAACCGTTGACGAAATAGGAGAACTCTGTTTGTTTTATGTAATAAATTAACGTTTATATACAGTTTCAGAAATATATATATATATACGATCGTATCTTTATTGTTCTGTACGAAGAAGTCACCTCCGGGTCAAAAGCATTCCGGAGAAAGAAGAAATTCTTACGTAAATGTCATAGAAATATGTATGGGATTATTTCAGTTTTATACGAACTATTTTCAATTTCTTGTAATAAAAACTACAATTGAATAGCAAATGTATCATCAATAACAAATGGAATAAAATAAAGTATTTAAATAATAATTGAGTGAATTGTGAAAGGGAATATATGATAATTAATTGTTTTTTTATGTAAATTTTAACATAATTTCAACGAATTATAATTATTATTAAAATACTAACGTTTATTGCAATAACAACTACATGAAATGAACTCAATACAATAAAAAAATAGAGATTCATTGATAATGGATGACAATTTAAACGTCAATTTTGACGTTTCAATTAATTGTTTTGTTTCAGATAGGAAATGTCATGTTACGTTCAATTTTGAGAATGGATGTCAATGTAAACGTAAATTTTGACATTTCATTTGATTGTTTTGTTTCTGATGTAAATTTCAAATTACGTTCAATTTTGAGAATGGATGACAATTCACGTAAACGTCAATTTTGACGTTTCAATTGATTGTTTTGTTTCTGATGTAAATTTCAAATTAGCATCAATTTTGAGAATGGATGACAATTCACGTAAACGTCTT
>JAFMTC010001227.1:424330-436166 GCA_018845635.1 Nicrophorus orbicollis
AGAATGGATGACAATTACTGTGAACGTCAATTTTGACGTTTCATTTGATTGTTTTGTTTCAGATATAAATTTCAAATTACGTACAATTTTAAGAATGGATGACAATTACTGTAAATGTCAAATTTGACGTTTCATTTGATTGTTTTGTTTCAAATGGGAATTTCAAATTACATTCAATTTTAATAATGGATGACAATTAATGTTAACGTCAATGTTGACGTTTCGTTTCGATGTTTTGTTACAAATGGGAATTTCAAATTACGTTCAGTTTTGAAAATGGATGACAATTAATGTAAACGTCAATTTTAACGTTTCATTTAATTGTTTTGTTTCAAATGGGAATATCAAATTACGTTCAATTTTGAGAATGGATGACATTTACTGTAAACGTCAATTTTAACGTTTCATTTGATTGTTTTGTTTCTGATGTAAATTTCAAATTACGTTCAATTTTGAAAATGGATGACAATTACTGTAAACGTCAATTTTGACGTTTCATTTGATTGTTTTGTTTCAAATGGGAATTTCAAATTACGTTCAATTTTGAGAATGGATGACAATTAATATAAACGTCAATTTTGACGTTTCATTTCAATGTTTTGTTTCGGATGTGAATTTCAAATTACGTTCAATTTTGAGAATGGATGACAATTCACTTAGACGTCAATTTTGATGTTTCATTTCAATGTTTTGTTTCAGATAGGAAATGTCAAATTACGTTGGTTTTTGAGAATGTAAATTGCAAATGGAGATTCAATGGGTTGAAATTACATTTACTGTCATAATTAAAATGTAATTCATTGTGAATTCAGACAGTTATAGTAATGAATTTCATCATTGATTTACAATTAATTTCACATAATTGGCTGTAAGTTAAGTTAAATTTGACTTAAATCTATCCAGAAATGGTCGTGTAATAACTGTCACCTAATTATGTTCATTCGAAGCACACAATTATGTTCGATGGATGGAACAATGGAGCGTTAGGTTGAATAATTAAGGTGTTAATACGTCTCTCATCATCTAAGATAACAATTGAAGCACATACGTTGGTGTGATGTGTCTTCGCGCTTTCCGTGGATCCACGGAGATGTGTCGTTGTTGTGTGCCGACACGTGAATTTCGACACGACGAGACGAAAAGTTCACATGTGCAATCATCATCATCATCATCATCGGCATCGGTGATGCTCCGCCACAATGGGATGCTGCATAAGCTGGATGGGCGATGTGGATGAAGTAGGGATCACTCGGCCCGGCCACAACTATAAATAACAAATTTTCGTACGGATGGGGTTAGTTCTATCATCAGTTGTGAATTACAGTGCGACCAAACAACATCATGAAATTGGTATGTACATCCACACAATCTTAAGGATAATTGCAATTAGTCGATCATAATTACGTATTGTTCGAACCGAGTGGATAATTAATCAGAATTACGATTTGAAAATTACATAATTACAATCTTTAATTCATTAAATGGAAAATCTAACATTCCAACATTCATTTAAATTAATAAAATATTACGATAATTACATTGACGTAAAAATAATACAACATTCTGCAATATGTTTTACGTTTTACCACTATTCTTTACATGTTAATTTAGCACTTTTACACAAATTGAATGGAAAAACCTTTTGGTGGCTAATTCTCATTAATATTTACTTCATAAATAAGTATCAATTTCTCGATTGTAGAACAAAACTACAGAAAATACACTCGTAAATTAAATCCATTTTATTGATTTATTTACTTTATAAAGAACAGTTAAAAGGGCAGCTCTTAGCCCAGTTGTTAAGAGTCACTGGATCACAAAAAACTGATGCGAAATGGTGCTGGTTCGAATCCCATTTTCCAGGCATTTACCGGTCAGAAAAATAAGAATAAAGGTCCAAAAAGGTACCACAAAAATAGGACCTTATTAATTTAAAAAACAACTCATAATATGTATTGTAAAAACTAGGATTATTAACTAGACAATATTATCAAATAGCAGAGTAATTATAGCATTAAAAACACTGTCACTTGTCGATTAATTCGTGATTTCTACTAAAATGTCAACAAGTAATTACAATTTTATACGATTTTGATGAATCTATATGAAATAACGCTCGTTTCCGAGACATTTAAACACATCAAGTAATTAATTTCCACACTTTCTCTCCTATCGGCAAACCTTCATTATTTTTCAACTCGTGTATTGTCATATCACTTTCCTTTGTTTTTTGTTTGTTTACTCTTAATGTATTTACACCTCTTAACAGCGTTACGTTAAGTAACTTAATTGATGTTTGCTTGACTACACTTAAGTTTATATTTCGTAGAAAATATCAGAAAAAGTAAAAGCAATTTCTAATATTATTCATCAACATAATTGAATATTGTTTATATAGTGAAAAAATGAATATTTTTGTCATAATTTAAAAAAAAACTTAAAATATCATATTTATAATTAAACTATTACAAACTTAAAACATTAAACAAAAAATCTAATCATTTTTATTACCCAAAAATTGTGGTAAATTTTTGTGACTAATTTTCCACAAAAATTGGATTATACAATCCAAAATTAATGAATATAAAGAGTTAATACATGAAACAGGAGATAATTGAATAGAATATTCGTTTCCTAAATGAACACATAAAATAAAGTTGTTTTTTTATTCAAGAATTTTATAACAATTACACTTTGAGATTATGCAATCATCCCATACGAAACAATGGTAACTTGTTTATGGTTCGCGCATCAATCCATTTATTGCATGTATAATTAAGACCGAACAATAATCACTTTAAATTAGTTTAACTGTGTATTATTTTATTCAAGAAAAACACAATTAACACGTCGTGCGTAGCTTCAATTATCACTTCAACCGCTGTTTAATTAGTCGGTAATTATCCTTATTGTTTCATGATTTATAATGAATAATTACATTTAGCATAAATTCAATCACATTTTTTTGATTTTATTTTATTTTTTTCAATTTTCAAGTAAATCTGAATCATTGTTACAAAAATAAGCGTACTTTCGCAAAACAAAACAAAAAAACTTCAATCATAAAATTAGATATTGTGTAATGCGTGTGTGTGCAATTAAGTATTCACGATTTATTTTAGAATTTCTTGACCGCAAATCAAAGAACATCCTGATGTAATTATTAATTATGAATATTCGTGTTACTTCATGGAGAATACCGTGAAAGGAGATTCGTTTGATTATCTCGAAAAAGAAATAGTATAAAATACATATTAATTCCGCATCACGCGCATAAACTTGCGACAATGCGCGGATAAATCACGTTGCGTAATGCGATGATTGTTACATCAACCTGTTCGACGATCAATTGCGTGAGTGCTTTATGAAATATTGGTAGTAGAATCTCTTCAAAATCTGCATGAGATTCAATTCATTTGATTGAATTGGTGTCGCAACACGATTGTTGAATTTGTGGGCCCCGAACAACTCAATTTGCGGGGCCCATCGAATGAACTACTGTTTCTTTTTGTCATAGTTTTGAAATGTTAATAGTTTATTTAATTTAATAAGTTCAATCGAATTCGTGTGCTCCAAACATTTGTTTATCGCAATTTGTGAGGTCCCTCATCTTTGAATTTGGCACCTCACAATTATTTTCACTTTTCTTCAAATGTTATTAACTAAAAATAAACTTGTTGAGAACACAATAACCATGAATTATTCTTGACTTATTCCAAATTATTCTGTCTGTGTTGGCTTTCGTGTGCTCCAAACATTTGTTTATCTCAATTTGTGAGGTTCCTGATCTTTGAATTTGGTACCTCACAATTATTTCTTCTTTTCTTCAAATGTTATTAACTAAAAATAAACTTGTTGAGAACACAATAACCATGAATTATTCTTGACTTATTCCAGATTATTCTGTCTGTGTTGGATTTCGTGTGCTCCAAACATTTGTTTATCTCAATTTGTGAGGTCCCTCGTGTTTGAATTTGGCACCTCACAATTATTTTCTCTTTTCTTCATATATTATTAACTAAAAATGAAATTGTTGAGAACACAATAACCATGAATTATTCTTGACTTATTCCAGATTATTATGTCTGTGTTGGCTTTCGTGTGCTCCAAACATTTGTTTATCTCAATTTGTGAGGTCCCTCATCTTTGAATTTGATACCTCACAACTGCTTTTTTTGTCTTAGTTTTAAGATGTTAATAGTTCATTTAATTTAATAAGTTCAATCGAATTCGTGTGCTCCAAACATTTGTTTAACTCAATTTGTGAGGTCCCTCGTGTTTGAATTTGGAACCTCACAATTATTTTCTCTTTTTTTCTCTTCAAATGTTATTAATTAAAAATTAATTTGTTGAGAACACAATAACCATGTAATATTCTTTACTTATTCCAGATTATTCTGTCTGTGTTGGCTTTGGTGGCTTTAACTAAAGCCCAACAGCAACCTCACGGAGATCCAATTCCCATCATTCGCTACGAGAATGAAGGAGTCAACCCGGATGGATCTTACAAATGGCTGTAAGTTTATGCAATTGCAACTGGAAACATTTCCATTTTCTGACGTTGGTAATTTCAGTTATGAGACCGGAAATGGCATTAACGCTCAGGAGGAAGGTCACGTGAAGAACTTGGGAAATCCGGAAACTGAAGCTATGGAAGCTCAGGGTTCGTACTCGTACCAAGCACCTGATGGAACAAACATCGCTATCCAATACATCGCAAACGAGGAGGGTTTCCAGCCCCAAGGAGACCATCTCCCAACTCCTCCGCCGATCCCAGCTGCCATCATGCGCGCACTCGAATGGAACGCCGCTCATCCTGAGGAAGAGCAAGCTGGGGCCGCTTCAAACCAACAGCCCGTCTACAAAACCAACAACAGGAGATTTTAAACAATAACAAGTATCAATTAGTAATAGAATGCCTACGTTAGGATTAAAAAACAAACATATTTTTTTATTATTTTGTATATACAAGTTCTTAACAAAATGTAAAATAGATAGACTTCATTAACTAACAATCATTGAATGGATTGCTATATGTCATTATGATTAACATTGTGCATGGGATTTTCTTATTAGCAATAGTCATAATATGTGTAATATTTTTATAAATCATTTTATATAAAATACAAATTTAGAAATTATACATCATTGTTTTCTTTATTAAAACAATTTAAGCATTTATTGCAAGAACAAATACAAAAAATAAACAATAAACAAACAATTATTCATTTAATATTTACTTTTTCTACTTCAATCTTAATTATTACAAATTTCTTATGAATTTAGTTTAAACAAACTATTCCAAATACTTCATTAAATTTAAATACAAACACCTAAATTTGTTCAAACAATAAACATTTGTGAAACTTTGGTTGCCTATATTAATTAAAGTTAACTATTAGAATCTTGATTGACTAATTCATATTTTGACCCATTAGAATGACAAGATTCATAAAGTAATTGTAAAAATACACCAATACCTCACATAGTACGGTTTTTATCAATTCAAATCTACTTGATTTCTGATAAAGAGACTAGTAAATACTAAAACTAATTTCTAGTAATTTTGATTGATTTCTCAAATCTTAAATATTGAAAGATTCATTATAAATAATTATTTCAAATATTAATTAAATATTTCATTGCTTTTTTTCCTATATTTTGAATACAGTAGTTAAAAAACTAAATTAATGTTTGCAATTATTCACTAAATGTCAAACAATAAACAGCAACAGTAAGTTAACGTAAACTCATTACTTTTCTACTCTTTAGAATAAGGAAATTGCATAATGCAGACGATATTTATTTTATTCATCGTCTTAACAACAATAGAGAATAAATCAATGTGGATTCGATATGAAGTTTCGCACAATCGTAACAGAAATCGATAAATAATTTCATAAATTTGCACGTCTTCCGTTTACGCACTCGACGGCAGCAATAGGAAGAATATCTGGAGAAAGTTCAAACAATGAAATCCAATTAATAGATTTGAATGAGCACGCACGAAGATATTCAATTTAGATTTAGAAGAATCGTAGATTGAATGAAATGAAGACAGAAATGTTCGGAATTGCAGGTTTCGTTCGCATCCATTGGAAATCTCTTGAGCAATTCTTGTTTCGGGACGCTTGAATTCGCGCATTGCCATCAGAAGCAATTAGTACTCATTGGTTGCGCTTAATTAAAAAAATATATTAAAGAAAACAAACGCGAACCCGTTTCGTTTCTAATTGCAAAATATTAGCGGTTATAAAAATTGAATAACACTTGTAGGAATTTCAGTGCATTCCT
Source organism: Nicrophorus orbicollis (assembly GCA_018845635.1). Taxonomy (NCBI): domain Eukaryota; kingdom Metazoa; phylum Arthropoda; class Insecta; order Coleoptera; family Silphidae; genus Nicrophorus; species Nicrophorus orbicollis. Next base: position 430,625 of record JAFMTC010001227.1, read on the forward strand.
TTAAGACTTCACGAAATTGTAGTCGTAATGAGCACAAAACTTAATTTTTATTATATTTTAACAATGATTGGATAAACACATTATTTCGTTAATTATTATTTGATGTTAGTATTCCAGAATTGCCAGTTAATTGATTTCTTCAACTGAGAAAATTTGACTTCTCCATAATTTGTGTTTCTCGATGAAAAAAGGAAAACAAACTCACTATAAACTATTTGCTGAGAGCTTTTCACCAGATTGACAAAAGGTAACAGCTGTCGTTTCGCAATCCATTAATAATGTAAGACAACGACACTTTGAGATTTCAACCCATTTGTTTAATGTTTTCAGTCTACATAAACTTTATATAAATTAACTTTTCTAAGTGATTAATTCCATGTACCAAACTGTTGATTTTAGGAAAGTTCTGTATTTCTGGACAAAAAGCCTTATTTCGATATGCCTTTGTCCCAAATTGATTATAAAGGTGCTTGAAATTATCAAGGGCAGAAATACTAATTATTTAGAGTCCTTTGCAGGGCTAGTACTTCCATTATATTCACTCTATATTCTTCTTGTAGTTGTTGCAACAAATGTTATTATTTTATCAATAAACTAAATTGAAAAGATTATCTGTTGTATAGTAACTTTTTTGTGTGTGTAGAATTAACGTCGTGTATTTCTTTACGTATTGTTGATAATTGTGAAAAGATTTCCGATGAGAAAGTGTATTTGGACTATAATATATATGAAAAAATGTACACATGTCGCAAACTTAGTAATCATCCGGTAAGATGTGTTTAATTTGAAATCAAAACTAATCTAATGAGAGTCGTTCTGTTGTTAGCGGTCAAGTTGAATGGGGCAAAAGAAACTGGACTGGTCAGGCCTAATGCCTGCAGAGAATAGAGGCGGAAATCGACGGTGCGATGCAACGGAAGCGCAAGAAGAGGGTTTCGTATATAAGGAGACCCGCAAACCACCAATGATATCAAAAACAACCAACTTCTCACAGCCAAAGCAGCTCCAACACGTTACAAACAAAATGTCCAATCTCGTAAGTAACATTCATAATCATTTGTACATACAACAATAACATAAAATCTGCTGTATTAATATTCATTTAACAAGATGTTATTATAACATTACAAATAATTCTAATAGTTTTTAACAAACAAAATCACTAATTCCAATATAGGAAATGCGTTGCAAGTATAAATTATCAAAATTACGTTATTTCTATCATAAATAGATGAATACGTTTCGCATTCGTTGAAATATTGAAATGTAATAAATATTTGACTGAAATTATTTGCTTTTTTCATCCAAAGTATTAACACGAATGAGTTGAATAAAGATTTACAGAATAATTGCACTTAAATTATTTCGTTGATATGTGAATGAAATTGTTAAAAGTTTTGGCACCAATCGTAATTTGACATAAAGTTTTCAAAAGTTTTGCTAATCCAAGTAAGCGCTTTGTGTATAGAATATTCATGTTTTTTTTAATATTTTATTGTTTCATAGTGCATATTTGCTGCTGCTCTTGCTGTGATTTCTTGTTGCTTGGCTAATCCGATCGGAGATTACCATGGTTACCATGAGATTCAAGATACCGAACACAAGAAGCAAATACCGATCCTGAAGCAGGATTTCGAGCAGCACCACGAAGGATATCAATTCAGGTAATTCGATTGTTTCAAAGCAATCGTGATTTGAACAAGTGTGTGTATATGTAATTGAAGCCATTTGGTTGATGCGGATTTTGAAGAAAGAAAGTCTTGGGCTCGCGTAGCGTTTGCTTTCTCGGCATCTGCGGGGTATCAAAAATGCGCATAGAAAGTGCCCGGCTCTATTTTTCTACTTCTAATTGTATCATTTATGCAATCGAATGCATTGATTAGCGATGCAGCCATTCCCGTTTAATGGTTTTTCCATTCTTGGCGCAGTTCCTTCCGCGTTTTATCTCGTTCGTCCGTTTCTTGACTCGTGAAAGAAACCGCTTCCATTGATTCGTACTGTACTTGTGTAGTTACGAGACGGGCAATGGGATTACCAGGCAGGAGCACGGATTCATCAAGAACAAAGGTGACAAGAAGCACGAGACTCTGGTGCAGCAGGGATCCATCACCTACCACGACGAGCACGGTCATCCGATCACCCTCACCTACATCGCCGACGAGCACGGCTTCCAACCGCAAGGGTCCCATCTGCCGACCCCACCTCCGATTCCGGCCGAAATCGCTAAAGCTCTCGAAGAAAAAGCCCATCAATCGTACCAACAACCGTCGCAGGATCACGTTGACTACCAACATCAGTACGAGCATTACTAAAATCCAGAGTGCATGTATAAATGTATACATATAATTAGTCAATTGTTTTAAACTGTCACTCGTCCAGTCATTATACCATTGTTATTACATTGACATAGTTAATATCATAAATTTGTTATTAATCGAATAAATAGTATTATCTTATTGTATTGTTATAATTACAAACAATAATCATCATTAACTGGATTCGGACCACAATATGATCCATGGTCTATACTTTTCTAACCAATTTAAAACTGAGCTTTAAACTATGGAAAAAATCAGTTTTCGAACTTTTTTCTAAAAATTATGTTACACAACCGAATTCTTATTCAACCAACTTTATAATTGTTTTTCAAGTAAAAAATTATATATATATATTTGAATATCTCACCTATTTTCTTTTAACACTATTACTAATACGGATTAAGAAACCAAGTTAATAACAAAAAAGTTAATTAAAATCCTTTTTTTCTGGATTCGGACCAAAAGATGTTCCATGGTCTATACATTTCTAACCAATTTTAAACTGAGCTTCAAATTATGGAAAAAAATCTGTATTCGAACTTTTTTCTAAAAATTATATTCGACAACCGAATTTCCTCTACTTATTCAGCCAACTTTATAACTGTTTTTCAAGTAAAAAATTATATATATTTTTGAATATCTCACCTATTTTCTTTTAACACTATCACTAATACGCATTAAGAAATCAAGTTGATCAAAAAAAAGGTAATTAAAATCCTTTTTTTCACCCAAAATAAGTAACAACTAACAATTTCATATGAGCGTAGAACATCTGGAATTGGGCTTTCTCTTTAACAACCTTTCGCAAGAGTTTGGTGCTCAAGTATTATTCATGGAAGCATATGCTGCGAAAACGCGTTCCTACTTTTCGAAATTGGATTTATAGAAAAAAATACAGTAATAAAACGAAAACACTGGATTTCACTTAAAACAAGAGAATATTATTACAATCTTTACTTAAAACTGTAGGTTTTTTCTCTAAAATATTGAAAACAGATGTACAAAATAGTAAATATTTGACAAAGATATTTGTTTAATTAATAAACACTTAGTTATTAATTAATTTATTAAAAATGATAATTAAATAACAATTTTAATGTTTGTATTTTCGTGACTTATTTTTTAACAATTTCTTATTTCTCATATATTATTATTATTTTATTAAGTTTTTTCACTTGTTTAATAAAAAAAAACAATATTATTCATTTAAAAATTAATTATTTTACACTTATTTTTTCAATTATATTAGCAATGTAATGAGAATTATTAATAAATTGAAGGATAAATTAATACTTGGAATAATAATTAGAAGAGTAACTAATCATTTAGCAACAAAATTATCGATATATTTGTAAAAAGTTATAAAGAAAAATTTTATCAATAACTTGGTTTTCTATGGAAATTGAAAACAGCTTCTGGAAAGTCCACCAATTATCATGTAGATACTTTAGATTTCGATTATGAAAAGAAACAAATAAATTTGCTCAAAAAATATATTTATTAAATTCGGTTCTTCAAGTGAAGTTGTTACATGTTATTATTTGTTTACATGAAAAATTAGGTATTTGTTATGAAAATGATACGTAAAAAGTGTTCATTAAATGCTCGGAATGTGTTCTCCCGTGGGTCTGTACCCGTTTTCATCGGCAATGTAGTTAACAGTGTAGGTAACTCCATCCGCACCAACGTAAGAATACGATCCGCTCACCACCAAAGACTCATCCTTGGCTCCGGCATTCTTCAGCTCGGCCTTCTCCTCCCTCTGAACCCCATCGCTCGTTTGGTAACTGCAATTAACGCACATTAATCAACGAATCATCGAATCGATCCGAAACAGTTACGCAAAGTTGTATCCATTGGCGGCGTTTATGAAATCGTTTTGCAGAATCGTGGCGGTCTTGGATGAATCCGGCGGCGGAGATCTGAAGGATCCTGAAGGTGGCAAAGCGTAGCAGATCGTCGCGAAACACAGCACCACGATTTCCTGAAACAACAAACAAATTCAACTGTTAATTAAATGCAATTAATATAGATGGTACTTACGGTTTTCATTGCGGCAAATTGGATGTTTTTTTCGTAGAGCTCCGTATTGATGTATGTGAATTTGGATTGTGATAAATCCGTAACGGAGATTTTGCCTTAAATAGTGCCGAATGCCGAACGGAAATCCTGGGCGGCTCGCTTTGGGCCGTCATTGTTTTCGTAGATCCTTTCGACACTTTCATCAAAACACCGAACCCCCATTTGCATATAATGTATTGTTATTAACTCGAAATACAAGCAGCATTTTGTAACAAGAACACAAAAAAGTATCCATCCATTCTGTGCTAACTGTGAATCTGCGAATATTCATTCTGATATAATACAACCGAAATAAACGAGTTTAAGTCATTACAATTATATACTTTTTAAGTAGCTTAAGTTTGCTTAAAACATGTAAATTTCTATAATTATTTAATAAATTTAATATCAAGTATTGAGAGGATAAAACTTTAGTATGTACTTTGTAAACTAATAGAAAAAAAACATGATTTTTATTCATAATTTAATGAAAATACCAACAAATAAATTTCATGTTTTTTGGTTACAAAATGTATAATACTTATATTGTTACTGGTTTTCAGTATTCGAATAAAGAAGTTGTCTTTGTGAAATTGGTTAAATTGGTCACGAAGTTGGTTTAATTTGTGAATTAAGTTTGGCCATAATCTCCTATACTTGATAAACTGATCGTTACGACCAGTTTCTTCCTTTTTTATACCATCATCAGACTCAAAAATGATGATATAAGAATGCATATTTACATTCACAACCTGCTCCAAGGTGAATAGAATTGCATTCATAATTGACGATCTTGGAAGTCTCAGGGTTAGGTTTGCCCTCGGCAATTGCTAATATTACCAATAGAAAAATTACCGTAAAAGCATTATTTATTTATAATTTTACAACACGAAAACGCGTTAACAATAAAAACAAAAGGATTTAGCGAAGCATGCAGGAATTTGCATACATTTTACTAGTGTGTAATTACACAGTACTAAATTGATAAACGAAATTAGTCAAATCTTATCAAACGAAATGATATGAATTACTTGTAAAACTAGTGTAAAAATTAGTCAAATCTTATCAAACGAAATGATATAAATTGCTTGTAAAACTAGTGTTAAAATTAGTCAAATCTTATTATACGAAATGATATAAATTGCTTGTGTTAAAATTAGTCA
>JAFMTC010001227.1:447979-465675 GCA_018845635.1 Nicrophorus orbicollis
AACTTTTGTTTTTTTTTTCTATGGTTAGGTTAATAAATTTCGATTTTTGATTTGTTTTTGTATGGTTAGGTTAATAATTTTTACCGAAAATTTCGATTTTGATTTTTTTTGTATGGTTAGGTTAGGGCTATATAATTAAATAAATCTAGAATGTTGGAGTTAATAAACTGTTTAAGAAAATAAGCTGTAAATATATTTTATTATGATTGTTGTACTTTGACCCATAAAATGTATTTTCTTCGAAATTCAACTTAACAGCAATTTCTAAATACGCTAAACTTGGATTTATAAGAAATATGCTACCAATTCCTCAAGTATACTTCAAAGTATGCCAAGGTTTTTCTTACAATTTCTTAAGAATAACTTAAAAAATTTCAATAAAAAACTTGTTATAGATCAAATAAATATTTCACTTAAATAACTTATTTAAATATTTTACGTACAACTAAATACAAGTTTAGAAATAATAGTTACTAATTTTAGTGTATCTTTTTTAATATTTGAGTGTAAACAATGTGCAATTTCCACATTATAGGTGTGTGTGGTGTACGAAGCCGCTTTTATGGCCTTTTATTAAAATCATATAATTTTCACATTCTCTCTTCACATAACATGAAATTTGTTTCCATTTCAAAAGATTCCATATATCCTTTTATTTTGTTTGCAAATTTTGTTTATACTTGTGCATTTATATATTTAAATTGTTATTAATATTAAAAATATGAAAATTTTTGTCATGAAACCAACTGAATTGAATATTTTGATTTGCTACTTTTACTCGGCTATTCTCAAGTAAAGATAAACAGTTATGCAATAAACTAGTATCCTATGAAATGAAAAATTAGTATAAGATTTACTATATAATATAAGCAATTGATTAATTACTGTATTTTTCAAGAAATCTCCTATAAGATTATAGAATATATTAGAAAATGTCTTCAATTTATTGATATTATACCAAATATTCGTGTTTCGTAGAATTTACTTTACGTAGAAAAAATGAATCCCCGTCAAAAATAATTGACCTCGGTCATTAGTTGTGATTTCTAATAGTTGCTACGTCGATGCTAATGTGCATCAAGTGCAAATAGTAATGAAAAAAATAAGCATAAACCTGTTGAAGAAGATACTACGTAATTGGTTATTAAAACAACAATTGTAAATGTCACAAACGGATGCTTCAAATAGCAGCCACATTCACCAACTTTTTATTAGCACAAAATATAAAACTACATTTCTAAGAATACATTTGTTAACTAATTAGCATCAACTGTATCTATTTCAAGAATAATTTACAATTAAATTTTCATGTAGTAAATACTTTAGTGTATTATTTGTAAATAATTAAGTTTAGTGAAATTACTAAGAAATTGGATAATGGATAGAAAAAAATTATGAACTTCTGTAAGTGTTATGTATTGAGACACAAAAGATGCAGGCTAAACATACATAGTAAAATTTGCAGATGACACTACAATCCTGGCATCAGATTAAAATTGCATCTCAATATCTTTAAGAAGAGCTTAACCCGATTTGGAAAATGATGAATTGAAAAGTATTAAAATGTGGCTTAAGCACTTCAACCAAACTCAAATACAAAGTAGTTCCAACATCTTCAAAGGTAAGATACTTGGGAGATGTATCTGGGATACCATCCACGAACAATCAAAGAAATCAAATTTAGGTAATTATATTAGTTGCTGCAAGGAAATGGGAAATATCATAAAATAAAACGAGTAGTAGATACTTAGAATCTGAAACGACAGGTACACCATTGCTAGATTTATAAGAGACTTCAACGCTCGGTCAGAATAGAAACCCATCTCCAAATAGAAAAATGAACAGAGTTTGCAGCAGATTAGAATTATTTTTTTTTGATATGTTTTAGATCGGTGATGAAACAGAGAGAAAGACCTAATTAATTAATCGGTTTCAGTTATTATGTAAATTAGAAACTGGTAGATTAAGCGCAGGGAATTGGGAAACGTGTGTCGCAATGGAAGTTAATGCAGCAAGTGTGAATCTTAGATTAAAGTCATTTTACCACTTGTCTGGCTGCAATCTAGTGAGAGATCGAGCCTCAAAAATAATTATTTACAATTTCAACTGGCTTTGTGAATTACCTCTCATTGTATTCGTATTACAGACTATGCGAACAAAAAAAAAATGGTGCTTAAGAAAATGGTCTAGTTTATGCACCGTATAATGAATAAAAAATAATGCTCAACGAGTTTCAAATCAAGGAGAACAAAATAATAAATATATTTATATATATTTCTACGATTCAATATTTGCGTTTTTCATCAAACGAATATTATAGGAAATCTGATTTATTTTGATAATAAATAAACAAAAATATCATATTATGTAAAAAAAATACATTCACAAACATTTCTTGCATAATATAAACATTTGGGTAAACTTTATTATAGGCAACCCAATTTTCACATTGTACTTTTGAACATTTAAAATTTTCAAGTGTTTAAGAGATTTAAGAAGCTCTTCCAATACGGAACTTCTTTTACCATACTTCAACTTCAATTACAATATGTAAGTTACAAAAACGAAAATAAATTAATAAAATCGACTATATTAAATAGAAAATGATGGTTATGAAAGTTTGCCTATAATTTTATATTATACAATCAAAAGTTACATAATATATTTTTACTGTAAATTTGGTTGCCGATATTGATTATTTTTTATTTTGAATTTTTAGCCAGTTTTTTCAATTTTTTAATGAAAAAATGTCTTATAAAAATACTTACTCTTACTCAACTTAAAAAACATAACTAAAAGTAGTTAGAAGCTAAAAGTTTTTCGTTTTTCAGTTAAAACTTAAAATCTAAAATCTCTAAGCTTTAATTATGAGTAAATAGTTAAGAAAATGTAAATATGGATATTATTTATAATAGGATTCAGAAAAATATAGAATTGAATATGTTTTAATAAGTTTTATTATAAAAAATATCTCTTGGATTAAACTATATAACAATGTAACAAATAAAATTTTAAAAAAGAATATAACAGAATCATAGCAATATATATATATCACAAAATTTACTTCCTCTGGTTGAAAACTCCTCCACTGGAATGGTTGTTTTGAATGACCTCGAACAGCTGATTAGAGATGTCGCCATTGATCCTCCTGTACTTGGGAATTGGGCTAGAACCTTCGGCGATGTGGCTCAAGGGTGAGATGGTCACAGCTTGGACTTTCGGGATTGGAGTTGAAGGAATGTAGGCGTTGGAAATAGCGTTTTGGTTGATGATGTTGCCGCTGGTTCCCAGATGATTGACGTTAGTGCTCGTTTTCCTCAGGAAATCTTCGTTGAAGATGACCGGGTCAATGGTGCTGGAGATCGGGGGCTTTTCGCTGGAAGGAAGGTAAATGTTTGTGAGCTTCGATTTCGTTTCGAACTGAGGGACTTCCTCTTCGTGCTCTTGGATGTAACGGTTGGTCGGCCACGGGGTGTACGGCGGCACTTTGATGTGCTCACCCTCTGGATGGAATCCGTCTTTATCGGCGGTGTAACGAACGGTGTACACTTTACCGTCTTGAGCAGTGAAGGCGAAACTTCCCTTCACGACAACTTCCTTAGATACCAGTTCCGCTTCTTCCTCACGATACTGACCATCACTTTGTTCGTACCTAACAACAAAATGAGTTGATCAAATTTTCGAATTCATTTTGCAAAATAATGAATTGCGGTCAAAGAAAGCCTCAATTCGCGGTTACGTATGATGGGAAGGAAGAAATGCGTGAACTTTGACATGGGCTGCATTTCTTCGGAAACGAATTTACATAAATATGTGTACGCGCATTTACATATCACTACTTTCAAGCACACGCAATTGGTGAATACTCACTTGAAGTGATACGGTCCAGATCCGTCGTTTTGGAATTCGTACTTCAACAATTTGGCATCTCGGCTACTGTCCAATCCTGAGCAGGAAGCTACAGCGAGCGAAATACACTGAAATTTCGAACGAATTTGAGTCACTGTTTCGCTCCGCCGATTATCATCTACTTACGCAAATTACCAACTTATACATGGTGAAATTGATGTTGTTTAGTTGTTGTTGTTGTTGGTTGTTGAGCGTCGACGGAACTGATTAGCTTCAAAAATTAAAAACCTTTTATACGGAATTCGATGGCCCATTTCTTCCCCACCTTCCGGGTATCAAAATCGGTATCGATTTGTAATTGAAATCTCTCTCATTATCATAATCCCCTTGTTCTGTTCTTGTCCGCGCCGCCAACACTCACATTTATATGTTAAATAAGAGTTTTTTTTTTCTCTCTACATGATGTTATTTGAATATTTATTGTAGAAATACAGACAAACGGACTTTCAACGCGTGCACGTCCGTGAATTATATGATGATGATGATGATGGTGGTAACACGGAAATTCACTTAAACCAAACGTTTACGAAACATCAATTTTATTAGGATCCAGCACAACGAAATACACAAAAAAAAAGATTACATCCACAGATCTCTTAGCCGACTCCTCCGCCGCTCAACGAAATGATCAGGGTAGTCCCGATGCGATCGTCATCATCATCGTTATCTGATCCAAGGGCGTTCTTATCAGATGGAAGGACGGTGTTGTCGGATGGTTGGGCCGAATCCGCTGGACCACCGATGTGAGTTGTGGGACGATACCCCTTATCATCGGCTACGTAAGTGATGGTATACAGTATATTATCCAAACCCTTGTACGAAAAATAGCCCTTCTTGCTTAACGACTTTTGCTGAATTTCTCCAATTTCCGAGTGTTCAATTCCATTGGAAGTCTCATACCTAAAATCCGATAAACTCTAATTTAAACATCGATTGATTTCTCATAAGCATTACTTCTTATTTCACTTAGTTTTTTAAATTTCAAATAAATCGTATAATAAAATTAGAATAAATCATGATTTAGAGTTTATAACCCTTTACAACAATAGATACAATGAAGTTTGTTGGTTCAAATTTAGCCAAAGGGCTAACGACCAAGGTCTATCTTCCCTTAAATTATATCAATTAATTAAGTTTTTCACTCAAAAATTTGATAGAATTGCATTTGAATACAAATAAATTAAGAGACATTGCAACTAATTTCTACGTGTTTTTTTTTGTTTTGTTTTTGTTTGTAATTAAATAATTGCACTTTATAATAAAATATTATAGACAAAATACAAATAAATCAAGAGACAAAACATTAATCTATAGAAGAATGCAACTAATTTCTACGTGTTTTTTTTTGCTAAAATTTGATAGATTTTCGATTGAATACCTGTTGATTTCTAATAAATCTAAAATAACAAATAACTATTTATTTAATGTATTCATTTTTAATGTTAAATTCAAAGTTTTTCATTCAAAAAAATTGATTAATTTTATAAAATAATAGTTTGTAATTAAATAATTGCATTTCAAGATAAAATATTTTAGACAAAATTGTTATTTATATTCAAGTTCCCAATTAATTTCATGTTTAAAAATTTGATCTGTTATTTCATATATTTTCATTTCTTAATTTACTAAAATTTCATAAATTATTAATTGCATTTTATAATAAAATATTATAGACAAAATTGTTATTTATATTCAAATTCGCAACTAATTTCGTGTTTGTCTAAAAATTTGATAAAAAAAATCAATAATTCGATATATTTTCACTTCTAAATTAAATTGATAGATTATTCATTGTTTTCTAATAAATCATCCACATTGAAGAAGAAATGATAAAGAAACGTAATAATTCACTTATGGAAATCTCTTCACTTCAATTTCGTTCCAAAGTAATTAATTAATCCATTAATAACTAAATAAATACAATGATTTACGAATTCCCGGAAAGTTTTCTATCCAATACTCACAATTTCCTCAATGTATGCATTCTCTTCAACAGTTAGGAATTTTGCTTCTTTTTTTCTCTCTCCACTTGTTAATTTCAATTTCTAACCGTTCCGCATGTACTTTTTTTTTCTGCATTTACATCTTCTCTGAATATCTTACGATAATCGATCAATCGCAGATTCGTCTTCACCACGAGATTCGCCAATAAATTATATCGAAACGAAACGCATTAATCTTAAATTCTAATTTTAACTTCTTGTCATCACATTAAAAATACACCTTAAATACATATTTCATTTTGAAAATATTCATCAAATTTGCATTCTAATTGATTTTAAGACTATACGTAAATTGAATAAAGTTAATCTACTTCAATAAATAAGTGAAGAAAATTGATGAGAATTAGTTGAAAATCGTTAAATAGTAAAAATAAATAATCATGTAATTACTTTGATTTTTCTCAAATGTTTTATCATTTCGTTAAAAAAAAAGTAATATATAAATTAATTAGTGTATTTTCTTATAATTATATAATTTAATATTGTTTAATAAAAATAAGTTTTTTCAATCGAACTTGTGTTTTTTTTTCTTATATAAAGTTGTCTTTCTTTGTAATTATTGTTGTAAAAGATATTATTATTAATATTAGTAGTAAAAACGTTGATAAATACTTTGAATAGAGCGGAAAAAGTGGAGTATTGTTGTTGTATGACTGTTGCAAGAAATCTTGTTAGAACTACTTTGATTATATAAAGTTGTTTTTCTTTGTGATTATTGTTGCAATAGATATTATTAGTATTGATATTAGTAGTAAAAATGTTGATAAATGCTTTGACTAGAATGGAAAAGGTAGTATTGTTGTTGTATGACTGTTGCAAGAAATCTTGTTAGAACTACTTTGATTATTACAAAGTTATACAAGAAGTACAATAAATTGTTAGAACTACTTTGATTATTGCAAAGTTATAAAAGTAAAGAATCATTGATAAAGACATAATTTAAAAGGAATCAAATTTATATGATCAATTAAACTGAATAAATGACTATTATTTTTCTTTCTAAATTTTCCATGTCAACAGATAAAATTTATTGCTACCGGACAGTATTGTACACAACTACAAAACGGACAAATAAATTATAGATACACGCAACTTTAGGTTAGATAAATAGAGAACTTATGTAAAGGAAGAATACACTTTAATCGATAAATTGAATTTCTAATCATTTAAATATTAATTTTCTAACAAAGAGGAATGCGCCTTGTTGGTGGCCGTCGTTTGGCTATAAACCATGTTTTATGTATTCTTCGGGCAATAAGTAGAAATCTTTGTAACGGTCTACATAAATTAAGTGGCTAAGAGTTATTAGTTGAGGAACTCATCATTGTAGTGGGGTGGGTGGGATTCGTTATAAAAACGAAGGATTCTTCGGATACAGAAGATTATTCTGTCAACTAGTCACACTGCGTTATGACCATCTTCTTAAATAGGAAGATAAATAAGAAATTTGTAAAAATGGAACAATCAAAGTTATAAATAAAGGGTTACTTTTCTGTCTGTTTACCTTTGCTTTACTTTATACTATTTTCTAGATGTTGTTATTATTAACTAATATAATGCAAATACACCCATACCTCGCTATACGGCCGCTCTTTATACGACATTTCGCTATAACGGCCCTCTTCAATTAAGGCCCGTTTTCGATTTACGGCCTAAAATGTTTCGCTATAACGGCACTTTTTCCATGTCGACATATCTACACGTTGCCAATAATTGTTTCCTTATACGGCTTTTCGGCCAAGTTTCGTGGAACGTATCTAGGCCGTAAAGCGAGGTATGGGTGTACACAGAAAAGAAAACACAACTATTTCCATTACTGCAAAGTCTTATATAAAATAGGTCCGTTTTTAGATGTTTTTCCACAAATGTTTTTCACAAATTACATTTTACATACAAATTAATAACGATTAATAAATCTATAAAAATTTGTCTGAATATTTCCGGCATTAAAATATCTTCTAAACTTAAAGTTTTATACTTAATAAATTGATTTTCTTTTTCCATTGTGTAACTTTTTCAATTATACTAAAGAAATGCGAAATGGTAAAACGACACCTCCAAGTTATTCGATATTCGTGTCAATCTTGATTTCTCGAATAGTTTTCTTTTTCAATTACGTTTTCGTATTTATTAAGTGTGAACTTAATCACTTTATATGCGTTTTCGAATGAAATAAACATCAAATGGTAATTAATTGCATTGCATTCTGAATTAATGGTAAACGGCAAGTTTCTAACGTGAGTAAACACAGAACCTTGGAGATTTGTAAAGTTAAACTATTTGCAAAAAGAAAAAACTTACTTGTAACGGTAAGAGCCTGGAATCTCCTGTTTGTACTCGCTCGTCAATACCTTCGCATCTTTATCACCTTGGGGTCTCCCATGGACGCAAGCAATCAGCAAAAGTACACAGAGCTAAAAGAAACAACAATGAGACAACGATTGTTCTTAACGAGGCGCATTTTCCACACGAGAAAAACAGGTTCGCAAATTACTATCAAGTCTGATCCATTTCATTTTTTTTTCATGATATGATCGAAGGCTATGCAGATTCCCTACAACTGACTTCTCTTTTCGACCAGATGACCTTGTCTTCCAGAAAGATCGGTGTACGAAAATAACAACCTTATTGCGTTCATTCAAAATACCAACGCCTTTAATTAAGTTGTCCCACGATGCGCCAATTGGATTTCGAAAAGATACGCTGCTGATATGTTAATATTTCGTGATTTATGGTGCTTCCAGCAAATTAATTGCTGCTAGAAACGCAAATATGTTTGTTTATGGAAACGCGGCCTGTCGTAGTCTTTCAATTTTTAATAAATATTGGCTAATAAACGCATGCTAATTAATAATAACTTTCATATAGACGACGAACGGAAGAAGATGAAGCGATTGATTACGGTTTTAATTGGAATTATGGAAATGTCGGCGAAATTTTTGTGTATGAATATTGAGGGGAAAAAAAATGATGTGCTTACAGTTTTCTGAGGAGGCGAGTTCAGTAACATTTTGTGAGAGATCGGAGTGTGTGTCTTTAAGGACTACAACTGGAACAATACTAAACGTGTTTTAACGTCGTTGTTCTTATGTATAATTACTTCGTGTTCTTTTATTTGGGCTCCAGGTCCATCTTGTAATTTATGTCGCATTTTAAGCAGTCCTTTTCCAGTCAAATTTATTATCCTCTTAACGTCTTCTGCGTCACATATTTTCATTCTGTTTGCCTTTTTTACATATTAATGCAGCTTTTTGATGAAAAATTTGTAATTAATATATATTATTAATATTATTAAATACAGCTATATACATTCCACGTAACTTGGCCGTAAAGCGAAAAGCCGTATAAGGAATCAATTATTGCGCAAGATTGGCAACATGTAGATATATCGACATGGAAAAAAGTGCCGTTATAGCGAAACATTTTAGGCCGTAAATCGAAAACGAGCCTTAATTGAAGAGCCGTATAAAGAGCGGCCGCATAGCGAGGTATAGGTGTATACTAATAATAATTATGATATAGTTATTTCATGCACAAAATTCCACTTTTTTTTACGTTCAATACCATGAATGAATGATTGATGATCATTTTCAAGGTTGCTAAAGTTCCAATTACTATTCGAACTATCGTTTTTCTACTGTTTTATTCAATTGTTTTGCTTGCTTTAATGAGTCCAGACTCACTGCAGTTTCAACTTAATACAGTCAATGCCATTTTGTAACTGTTTTTTTTGTTTTGAAGTAACATGGTTATTAGTATTCAGATCAAGTCACGTGTGCAAATAATAATATAATTGTTTTTACTCATTGCAAATTAGAATAATTCAATTAGCATAACAATTATTAACAATTGCAATTGAAAAATTGTAGAAATAAAGTGTTTGTTACATCCGTTATTTGCATTAAGAAATATCTATAAATAAAACAATTATTACTATTTGATTTACTATTCAAATACGTTTTCTTCGACTCCTTGTTTTTTGTGTAATTATTGTTAAAATTTGTCGATTTTCTTTATTAATATTTAAAATAAACGACGTTTAACAACAATCCTAAACAATTGCGTATACAATCTCGACATTATTAACCTTTATTCGTAGCTTTTCCAAAAGCAGCGATGCACACGATAAAGTAAATATCAACTGAAATGCTGTAATTGACATTTACAATGATAATAATTTGCAAAAAAGTTGATGTTTCTCTGAAACAACTCAAGAGTTTTGAAGGGGAAAAACCGTGCGAATTCCAGAGAAAAATCTTGAAGGAAATTACAGACTCGTCTTGGAAAATATCAATTGAAATGCATATAGTTCGATTTACGCGTGTGGGAAATATCCCGCGGATTGCGTAAGGTTTCAGGTGCACATTGCTATTATAACAATTGTAAATTCGGACAATTGCTGTAATGATAAATTGGCGAAGAGAAGGGATCTCGCATCAGTTTTGCTATTGCTTTCGCGTTGAGCTAACACTCCAAGAAAAATGTACGCAATCATATTACTGCTTTGCTTTGCCGTGCATGGAATTGCGTTGCCCGTAGAGAAATCAGATCTGAAGTCCTTTCAATACGATCCGTACCATGTGGATGGGAATGGGTTGGGATCGTATAAATACAGGTAAGTTTATCAGTTTAGTTCAATTAATTTCATTGAATTTATCGCTTTTTTATTAAAGTTACGGCCTTATTTCTGATAACTTTTCGGTCCTCATAAACCTCACTTTGTTGCTGACTGGTAAATGTTGGAAAAAAACGTTTAAACCAGCACCCTTCGCATCAGATTTCCGTGATGCAGAGACTCTTAACAACTCAAACTCAACACTTCATATTTAATGTTAACAACAACATATTTTAGTATTCCATGTAAAAGTAACCTAGTTTAATTATAATTAAAACTTGAATGATAAAATTCAGCCTAAAATATTCAACTTTTACAATAATAAAAGAACCTACTCTATTTTCCAACTAATAATTCAGTTTATTCATGTTTGCTATTTTTATAGGAGTTATACACAATTATATTATCTAATTAAATCGGTTAATATTATCTAAATATAGATTTTAGAGAACGTGATGAAAATAACAAAATCAGAAAGAAAATATGAAAGTATTTTAAAACTCTATGTAACTTTTAATGCATTTTTCTTACAATAAAACAGTTACTTATATTTAGTACTAATTCATATAAAAAGTATGATTTCTGATGATATTTTAACTCAGTACAAACGAAAATCAGTTAATTTCTTAAAAAAAGAACTTTTAAAGAAGTAATAATAATTTAAGTTAAATAGTTCACATCAAACCTATTCCTATTCTCTGTAAGAACTTTAAAGTCTTTTACAATAATTAATAGTGATTTAGGACAAATACTCATAATTCTGTATAGAAAAATACACAAAAATGATTGTATTTAAGTAATTTTGGATAGCCAAAGTAAGTTAATTATGTTTAAAAGTCATGATTTTGTAATTATTTGATGATGATGATACAATTTTCATTGTTAAAGCACATTATGCAAGTTACTGTACTCAATATATTATAGCAAATTGAACGAATCATTCATCTCTATTGAACGAACAGAAATGATTGCACTTTTACATTGGGGAATATCGCAATTGCGAAATTCATGAGTCGCTTCAAATCTTTCGCTCGATCTCTAGTCACGAAATCCAACATAACTGCACTATCAAGAGTGATTTGCTAACAAAACAAACTCTACAACACTATAACATATTGTTCTAAAGTTTGCCATCAATTATAAGAAGAGTGTGCAATAAATGTCACATTCTCTTGCATTTACAAAACCGTTTCTACACCAAACTAACTAAAACACAAAGGGCGTCAGTTATTCGATTTCAGTCATCATTATATACATTTTTTTGTGGTGTTCGTTCAAGTATCTTCCGGTCGAAATCAGTTCTGAGCCTCTCCGGCTTTCTAAATTCCTTCGGAGGCGTTATGCAAGAGCGAGCAAAATAAGTCAGAGGTCCGATAACTTACTTACGTAAAGACGTTTCTCATCTCACGTCTTCCCATTCATTTTAATAATGAACAAATGTATCGGCTCGATTTACGCCGATTCACAATAACGTCATATAATTCTTATCCCCTGATCTTCTTGAACATGGGTTTATTATGTATTTCGATTTGCACAAAGATGTATTACCCTATTCAAATTACAGAAACTTGTACAGTTTGTTGACAACGCATTTTGTAGTTAATGTGTGATCGTTTAAAAACACATCACGTCGTTGTTTACAAAGACTAATAGTAAAGTACTTTGCGTCGTGTAATAAGTAGCATCACCTTGTAAATCTAAATTTTTATTAATCTTTAGAATTATGTGCATTTCACGTATTTCATATTAATCACAATATGACTGAATGAATGAATACAAGATTTGTTATAAGAATGTTATCATCTACACACACACAAATTACAGTTTTATACTGATCCATCATCGAAAAATCATTAATTACAATGCTTTACGTAATTGCAATATGCTTTCAGCTTCGAGACGAACAATGGAATCGCGCGTGAAGAGCAAGGCCAGGTGCAGAACCCGGATTCCGAAGATGCCGAATTGGTCGTTAGAGGTTCATATGCATTCCAAACACCTGACGGTGTTCTCCATTCGTACGCCTATGAGGCGGATAGAAACGGTTTCCGTATTCGTGAGATTCCCAACTTCGTGAACACGAGGATCGGCACCGATCTTCTGAAATCCTTGCAAGGAGGGGGAGTCTGAGGTGCGATGGAAATGAAGCAACAAAAAAAATACTGTGATTGGATTCAATTAATGTTGCAAACAATAATTTATTATATTTATTTATTTAATCGTGAAATTGCGAATCGCCAAATAAAAACGCTACGTTCTGTAGAAAAACAATTGATTGCCAGTCGGCTTTTGTTTCACAACATGACGAAACTTCTATACCTTGTAGCTTTGATGAGTTTTATAGGAGTTTTCGGGTTTCCTGCCGTTCCTGACGAGAAACTGAAAATATTTCGCACAGAACGTTTAACTGTTTATACGTACAAGTGAGTATAGTTTTGTGATCAAGACTGGAAACTTAATTAATATCTTGTTTTTTGTTTGTTTTTTTTAGCCGTGATTTTACAGATGGAAACACAAACTTCATTAACGGAGTATCTAAATCCAATTCTAAATACAACTATAAAGTTTAAGTTGAAATGTTTATAAATACATAATAATACAAATAACCTAAAATAAATCTTTTGTTTTACGATATACACCAATTAATAAATCTATAATATTATTTATACCTCTCAAGTTATATTTCTCAATGCATTTGCAAGTAAAACTATATTTCATTAAACACTTACGTAATATTGCATTTAATAGAAATACACATATTTGTGATGAAATAAAACTCGTTTTCTTTTTCATATGAAACAATAAATTACATTTATGTGAAAGTTTCCAAATCATTGGTAAACAATGCCTTCCAATAGTGCGGATTGTGATACCCCGGACTGTCTGAAATCGATAACTTTAAAACCATGCAAATAATGGATTATATAAAGAGACGAAAATATTAGTTTGTTTAGAAATTTTGACTGTTTACCACAACAAATTGGTTTCGAAATGTGGGGGAGTTTCATTAAAAATGGATTAATTATAAAAGTACTAAACGTAAGTTATGTTGCATATATTGAAATAACTATCAAATTGCGAAATTGAAAATAAGATACTTATTATATTTATAAAACTTTTAACTGTTTAATCAACTTGTTACTGGTTCAAAAACTGATCTTAAAGTATTGTTCTGAACCGCACGCTGCACAGATTTCATTTCACTACATCCAAGAGCATTCGACCGATATTTGTTTTATTACAAATTTAGTTACAAAGAACAATAACCTTTTTTAATTACATTTACAAAATGAATCCAATTAAATAAAAAAAAACTGAAGGATTTATATAGAGCTGCGAAATGTTGGATCAATCAGTGTAAAGAGCGTCAAGCAACGATATGAAGACCATTGTACTTTTCGCCATTTTCTTTGCTGTCATCGCTTTGAGCGCAGCTTATCCGAAGCCAAAGTAATATTTGCAAATTACTAATCGTTTCTTTTACAGTTTTGACCCTAACCTTACCGACCTATCATTCGATAACAATTTGTCCAAATTTACCGGAATCATTCAGTTCATCGCCTCTGAAAGAAGCGATTCTATCCTCAACATCATATTGAGCTTGGTTCGACGTTTCATACTGAAACTGTTTGGAAATTGACTGTTCCACTATTCCAACCTGAACTATACTGACTTTCTTGAATATGGGTTTACTATGTATTTCGATTTGCACAAAGATGTGTTACCCTTTTCAAATTACAGAAACTTGTATAGTTTGTAGACAACGCATTTTGTAGTTAATATTAATGTGGAATCGTTTAAAAACACATCACGTCGTTGTTTACAAAGAATAATAGTAAGGTACTTTGCGTCGTGTAATAATTAACATCACCTTGTAAATCTAATTTGTATTAATCTTAAGAATTATGTGCACAATATGCACGAACAAATAAGATTTATTGCAAGATTTGTTATAAGAATGTTTTCGTTGCTCATTTTATCATCGAAACACACACAAATTGCTGTTTTAAACTGATCCATCATCGAAAAATCTTTAATTACGATGCTTTAAGTAATTGCAATATGCTTTCAGCTTCGAGACGAACGCGCGTGAAGAACGAAGCCAGGTGCAGAACCCGGATTCCAAGAATGCCGAAATAGGAGTCAGAGGTTCACTTGCTTTTCAATCACCCGTCGGTGTTCTCCATTCGTACGCCAATGAGGCGGATAAAAACGGTTTCCGTATTGGTGAGACTCCCAGCTTGGTGGACACGAGGATCGGCACCAATCTTTTGAACTCCTTGCAAGGAGGGGGACTCTGAGGTGCGATGTAAATAACAACAACAAAAAACTGCAGTTCCTGTGATTGGATTCAATTGATGTTACAAACAATAATTTATTATATTTATGTATGTAATCGTGAAATTGCGAATCGCCAAATAAAAACGCTACGTTCAGTAGAAAAACAATTGATTGCCAGTCGGCTTTTGTTTCACAACATGACGAAACTTCTGTACCTTGTAACTTTGATGAGTTTTATCGGAGTTTTCGGCTTTCCTGTCGTTCCTGACGAGAAACTGAAAATATTTCGCACAGAACGTTTAACTATTTATACGTACAAGTGAGTATAGTTTTGTGATCAAGACTGGAAACTTAATTAATGTCTTGTTTTTTGTTTGTTCTTTTTTTAGCCGTGATTTTACAGATGGAAATACAAACTTCATCAACGGAGTGTCCAAATCCAATTCTAAATACAACTATAGAGTTTAAGTTGAAATTTTTATAAATAAATCATAATACAAATCTTTATAAGTTAGAAAAGGTTTCTACCTTAAAATAAATCTTTTGTTTTACAATATATACCAATTAATAAATCTATAATATTATATATCCCTCTTAAGTAATATTACTCAATGCATTTGCAAGTAAAACTATATTTTATTAAACACTTACGTAATATTGCTTTTAATAGAAATACACACGTTTGTGGTGAAATCAAACTCGTTTTTTTTTCATATGAAACAATACATTACATTTATTTGAAAGTTTCTAAATCATTAATAAACAATGCTTTCCAATAGTGCGGATTGTGATACCCCGGACTGTCTGAAATCAATAACTTTAAAACCAAATAAATAAAGAGACGAAAATATTAGTTTGTTTGGAAATTTTGACTGTTTACCACAACAAATCGGTTTCGAAATGTGGGGGAGTATAATTAAAAATTGATTAATTATAAAAGTACTGAACGTAAGTTATGTTGCATATATTGAAATAACTATCAAATTGCGAAATTGAAAATAAGATACTTATGATATTTATAAAACTTGTAACTGTTTAATCAACTTTGTTGCTTCAAAAACTGATCTTAAAGTATTGTTCTGAACCGCACGTTGCACAGATTTCATTTTACTACATCCAAAAGCATGCGACCGAAACCGATATTTGTTTTATTGCAAATTTAGTTACAATGAACAATAACCTTTTTTTAATTACATTTACAAAATGAACGTAATTTAATTAAAAAACTGAAGGATTTATATAGAGCAGCGAAATGTTGGATCAATCAGTGTAAAGAGCGTCAAGCAACGACATGAAGACCATTGTACTTTTCGCCATTTTCTTTGCTGTCATCGCTTTGTGTGCAGCTTATCCGAAGCCAAAGTAATATTTGCAAATTACTAATCGTTTTTCTAATCGTTTCTTTTCCAGTTTTGACCCTAACCTTACCGATCTTTCGTTCGGCAACAATTTGTCGAAATTTACCGGAATCATTCAGTTCATCGCCTCTGAAGGAAGCGATGCTATCCTCAACATCATAGTGAGCTTGGTTCGTCGTTTCATACTGAAACTGTTTGGAAATTAAAATGGAATAATATACGAAATGAAATTTGCTTATAAAATAAAAATACATTGTAAAAGATATCTCGTTATCATTAATTAATCGTTACAAAGGGCTACTACAATTTCCAGTAAAAGTTTGTAAACATGCAAAATTTTCCTTATTTTAATGCTAATTTTGAAAAGTTAAATAATATTTTACTTTAAAGAAAAATAGTCAGTGTAGATAATATTAATAAAGACAGTAATAGCTCAAATTATACCTGAATATAGTAATTAGTTTCTTACGTTAGAATTAAAATACGTATCGGTGCTATTTATCTATATAATGATCAGGAGTATTTAATAATATATCTGTATGACCGGCTCTTGATGAGAATCTGCTACAAGAACGTGAGAAAAGCAATCATTCGTACGAAGGTCGTTTACCAGAAATATACTCTAAGTTTTCTACAGTCATAATTTAAATAACAGTTTGGCTGTAATTCGCGGTCAAAGTTTAAGAAACGAAAATTTAACAGTCGAAAAAGCAACGTCTTTACATTTTAGCAATTTTCTCGAAAACCATAGTAGATAGAAATGATATAAAAGATGCATATGAAACTAGAATAGTTGAGGATTATGATGCATATCAATTTATTACTGTGTCTTGAGCCGTTTGGCTACAATTCGCTGTCAAAGTTTAAGAAACGAATAATTAACAGTCGAAAAAGCAACGTCTTTACATTTTAGCAATTTTCTCGAAAACCATAGTAGATAAAAATGATACAAAAGATGCATATGAAACTAGGATAGTTGAGGATTATGATGCATATCAATTTATTACTGTGTCTTGAGCCGTTTGGCTACAATTCGCTGTCAAAGTTGAAGTAATGAAAAATTAACGTGCGTAAAAGCAGTATCTTCACGTTTTTGCGATTTTCTTGAAAACTATAATAGATAGAATGGATATAAAAGATGCATATGAAACTAGGATAGTTGAGGATTGTAATGCATATCAATTTATTACTGTCTTGAGCCGTTTGGCTACAATTCGCTGTCAAAGTTGTAGTAATGAAATATTAACGTGCGAAAAAGCAGTGTCTTCACGTTTAAGCGATTTTCTCGAAAACTGTAAGAGATAGAATAAATATAAAAGATGCATATGAAACTAGGATAGTTGAGGATTGTGATGCACATCAATTTATTACTGTGTCTTGAGCCGTTTCGCTGCAATTCGCTGTCAAAGTTGAAGTAATGAAAAATTAACGTGCGAGAAAGCAGTGTCTTCATGTTTAAGCGATTTTCTCGAAAACTGTAAGAGATAGAATAGATATAAAAGATGCATATGAAACTAGGATAGTTGAGGA
>JAFMTC010001227.1:469086-554814 GCA_018845635.1 Nicrophorus orbicollis
TTACTGTTTTTCATTACGTATGGTCACCTTATTTACAACCTCCTCCGGGTGTGCGGTCATGCGTTTGTTCTTATTGCTATGAATGGGAGCAACGGCTTCCACGTGGCCGCATGTCCAGGTGCAAAAGGTATATCATCTTTGCTTCGAAGATGATAACCAGGTATCAATCAATTCAAGCGCAAAACACAGCCTCTGAAATGATGCAAGAGCGTACGTGCACATTTACCTTCACGAGGGTGCACCTGTTTAAAATCTGAAAATGTGGCGGATCGCTTTTTCATAGTATGTTTAAGTTTGCCATTTACAGAAGCCCTAACTTACAGATAGTCACGTAACAATAAAACAATACAGTTTTATTTGAAAATCTGTTTAGTTATTTCTTCGGATTTGGTAACATTAAATATACTCGTCTGTTAAACATTCTTTAAAAGTTTATTAATTTGTTGATGTTTCTTGTGCAGTTTGGCTGTAATTCGCATGGAGGAGTGTGATAGGACGATAATTAATAGGGATATAAAGGTCATTATCATATTTTTGGCATATAAACAACACTAGTGTTCTATTCACATAGAGAGAAAAGATTTTTACTACATATGACAAACATCATTAATTACCACAACCGATATCTCAAACAATTATAGGTAATAAAACGTCAATGCAATCATTAAAAGAACTGATAACGCAGCACCGGCAAGTATAAAAACGTTGCAACAATTTTGAGAAGTAACCAGAATCACAAAATGAAATCTGTAGCAATCTTCCTCGTTGTATTCGCTACAATCTTCGCACTGTCCGAAGCGCGAATCCCACCTAGTTCGGGGTAAGTATTCATAATCAACGTACAGTATTGCTATACATTTATTTGTATTCTTGTATATTTTAGAGATGTGTCCTTCAATCGTGGAATATCTAGTATTACTAGTATTATAGAAGCCATAGCTGGAAGCGGTAGCGATGCCATCATCAACATCCTTGTGGATCTCGTGCGGAGATTCATCGTAAAGTTATTCAACCCTTGATTGAATTTCTATTTATATTAGAAATTACTGAAATAAAGTAATTATTAAACACATTTATAATATTTAAGATTGAATTCCCTTTCTATTTTCATCCGATTACGCATAACTTATATATAAAGAAGAATGTAATTAATTAGTCATAGGCGAAATATTATTGTGGTTACAGATATATTTCAAACAATATAAAGTAATTATACTTGTATGCAGTTATTAAAACAACTAATAACATTGCACCGACAAAGAGAAATATGTTTGAACAATTGACAATGTAAAGTAATAAAACTTGAATATCATGAAAACAACTGATAACACAGCATAATAGGTTGCAACAATTGCTAAAGAAACCAGTAATTCAAAATGATCTATCTAGTACCAATCTTGATCATAGCATGCCTTGCTACCTTAGCCATGGCCAAAACATCAATGGAACCTGGTTCTTGGTAAATATTAATAAATAACGTATAGTAATGTTACATATTTATTAATCTTCAAAATTTTAGTGTTAGTTTTAGTTTTACTTTTCAATTTTATAAAAAGTAGTGTTGCTCGAAGCTGTAGCTATGCCATCCTCAACATCTGCGAAGATTCATTGTAAATCTAAAATAATGAATCCAATTTATAATATTTTTGATTGCATTTCCTTTCTATTTTTAATCCGAAATCTTAAGTTAATTTATAGCCGATATATTCCAAACATATTTCTATTAATTATAATTTCATTGGGAAAATGAATAAGTCAAGTAGTTATATATTCATTCATAAACCAGTTATTCATATTTTAACACTTTTGTGCAATTAAAATTCTTAAAACCAGTTTTCAAACTCATTCATTTCTATTTCGAATATTAATATCAGAAAATCTGTCACACAGCCATATACAAATGGATGTTTTATTAAATCATAAGTTAAATTACAATCCCACATTTCTTTCTGTTTTCAAATGAACTAATATATTCATTCATTAACAACGAAAATACTAAGTATTTAATTGATTAGTTTTATTATTATTTCAAAGAAATGCGAAAAAGTCTTTAGCAAATTCATTTCTTAACTAACAAACTAATGTAATTTGTATTTGTACTGAAAGTAATCGAATTTGAGAAACGATAATTTAATACAGTTAGAACAATCTATAAACGACACACAAGTAACAATAATATGGTTCATTGTTTCCGGGACGTTAAATTTGAACAAAAGGTTAATTAAAGTTTGGATAAAAAAGTGGTGAAAATGGTATAAATAGGAGTGAGTTTCCGTGGCACAAGTTAGAGTTTAGTACATTGGAAACAATGTCTAAAAGAGGATTTCTGTTGATGACTGTGCTTCTCGTGGGAGTAGCTCTGATATCGGCAAAACACGCGTAAGTAATTCTATCGTTGTTGAAACGTCGTTAAAACCGGTTGCATTTTAGGAAAAGCGATGACGGTGATATAAAGAACGATGTTCAGAACTTTGTCAGTCAAATCTTACAGAAAAATCCGGATGCCGTGGTTCAGGCCGACATACTGATAAAGGGCGAGGACGGCGACATGAGGCGACTGAACTTGAGGCTCGGTGCAGAGGATCCCTAAATTAAAGAATTAAATAAATACATAATGCAATAAGCTAAGAAACAATAAACAAGTTTATTTATTTATTTAACATACACAATCATTATTTCAGCACTAACTCTTAATTTCTACTTCTAATGATCACTTCGGATTCATGCAACTTGTCATTGTTTTTCATTAGTATTTTGTTTTGAAATAATATGTGCATATAGTTGTTATAGCAACGTGCAAATAAATAGTTCAGAATAAAACGTAGATGGAACATGAAAAATGCTCATAAAACCGAATTCAAGCACATCACGAGACTCCAGAGGGAGTACAAGAAGGAAGGCGATGTGGACGACGATTACTTGCAGAAGTTTTCGATGGAGACGACCAGTTGGAGGGCGATGCTCGTTTACCAATTTGACATTTCCTACGTTGCAATTATGATGCTGCAAATATACATCAGCAACACACTCGTCTTGATCGACGCTCTCTTTTACGAAACGGCAAACGAAATTATTCGCAAGAGAATCAATATTGAGAATCTATCAAGTAAGTTATGTATACATGTTTTTACTGTAAGTTTTTTAAAGAGAGCAATTCTTCTTTTTTTCAGTTTATATTTATATTCTGGATTACACGTATTTGGTGGATATACTCATGAAATCGGCTTTCAACAAGTTCGGCTCCAAGAACCAAAAGCTGCAGTACAGTTCGGAGCCTTGCGAAATTCTGGTTTTCGACATATTGTCTGTGATACCTTACGAAATCCTGTACAGCAACGTCGTGAGATTCCCGAATCGAAAGTTGATCGTGGTAACACGTCTGCGTACGCTGCTAAGGTTGGTGAGGTTGTACAAGAACCTTCTGCACTTGAACAAATATTACATGATGAAAAGTATAGTGCTTTATCGGGCTATTCTCTTCATCATGGAAATCACGAGAGGACTGATGATCGCGCATTACTATATATACTGCACAAACGAGCTGAGAGAAAGATGCGCGTTCAGAGATTGGGACAAGTTGATGGCAATGTTTCACATCAACTTGAACAGCGTCGTATCGTGCGGCATATTCCTCGAGATATACAAAGTCGATTACCTGTCGCACATAAGATGCTTCTTCAACATCGTCTTCAAACTGTTCGTAACCTACTTGGTGTCCGTCTTGACGTGCCTGATTATGGAAGAGAAAGAGAACATTTACATGTACGTGAACGAGTACTCGCATATTTGTTCGACTTTCAAGTATTTGAAACACAAGTACAGGAGCGTGTGGACGTACGAGGATCAATCTGTGTACCTCGTTTTGAAGAACTATTACTCTTATCTGCTGAAGAAACGAAACGGATCTCTGCTGAACATATCGACGATTCGATTGCTACCAAGATCGCAAATGATCGGCATCTTTGCGGACGTCGCCTACAATGCGTTGAAGCACTCTCACATTTTCCGGCATCAGGATAACCATTTGCTGCGTTTTCTGTCGACGTTGGTGAGGTTCGATTTTGCCGTTCCCGGGCAGATTATCTTGAGGAAAGGTGACCTGAATTCGAATATGATTTACATAACGCACGGCGTTCTTCAGATCCTCTCGCAAGAGGACAACGAGACGTCGGTGTTATCGATATCCGGCGGAAGTTGCTTCGGAGAAAGTACGCTGTTCTTTCAACATCCATCTGCGTGCACTATTGTTTGTCAAACGTACTGCGAATTGGTGGTGCTTCCCTTGAATAGCTTCAGGAAGATGATCAAAATCTATCCGTGTCATTACAAGTACTTGAGAGGATGCGTGCTGCGATGGATCAATCAGGCGGTGATAATCGATAGGATCAGAGGTGAGCGGAATTCGAAGAATATGATTCTGGCTAAAATCAAAGAATTCCAAACGGCGATATTGGAAAACGAGCCGGAGCAAGTGATGGAAATGTACGAATCTTCGCTGGACGATCTATCGTTTTACGTCGTGCATTTGGATAAAATCGTAGTTACCGACGACATCGAATTGATCGAGGATAAGGTCTTCATAAAGACTTCTTTCCATTTCATATTGCAGCCGAATTCGCCGTTGCTGCTGTTCTGGGAGATGATCATTCTAGCGGTGACAGTGACGTTTGTGATATTTTACCCGATATTCTGCACGTTCTCCGTCACCGTTGATCTGTACGAATACTTTTTCATAATCAGCGTGACCATACTGTACGGAATGGACATCTATTTTCAGCTGTTCACTGCGGTCAAAACGCGGGGAGCGACTTTCATAACGTTCAAGCAGATTGCAATACATCGGGTCAGTCAGCTCACGTTCATTTTGGATTGCCTGTCCTTTTTACCCATTGAGATCGTAGCCATTTTCGTGGAAGGTCAAATTGAACCCACCATATATCCCTTCCTGCAAGCCAACAGATTGTTCAAATACTACAGGGTTGAGACATTCTTCAGGAAGATTTACACGCGCAGCACTTTCCAGATGAATGTTGTTGAAATTCTCAGATACTGCTTCCATTTGTGCATGTTCTACTATTACACGTGCATCGCTATTTATCGTTTGAACTGCACCGGGTACGAATGCAACGAAAGTTACGCAGAATTCCTGAGGAAATCCGAAAGCAAATCTCTGTTCTCGATATTCCTGTGCACGTTCAGCATCACGCAGAACACGTTGAGCAACACGCACTTTGACCAAATGCCGGTGATCGGTAAGAGTACCCATTACATATTGTACTCCATACTGGCGTTCATGATGGTCATACTGAACTTGCTTTTCACGACCAACGTGATTGTGTCGAGCGCCTTGAGGAAGTTGAACACGTTGAAGGATCAAGAGAAAATTATCAACATATTTAAATCGATGCAGCACGTGGATTTGGGATACGACGAAACGATTCACAATTATTTAAAATTCCGCTGGAACCTTCAGCATTTCACTACTCTGCAAGGAATGGACATACCGTTGCATATGGATCTCATGATAACCTTTCGGAATATACACTACTCCAAGTTGTTCGATAGGAACGCCGTTTTTTCAAATTTCCCGACGGACTGTCGCAAGACATTCTACAGTTACATAACGAGGAAGGTAGTGCCAGCCAATCAATGGGTATGCAACGCCGGCGAAGTAGTCACTGAATTCTATATAATTGAAAAAGGTATGTGTCAATTAAGGTACATTGACGGATTTACGACTCTCAGAGAATGCGATAATATAGCAATAATAGAAGCGTTGCTGGATGCTCCAATTCAATTTGACGTTGTAACTGTTTCCGATTGCATCCTGCTGTGCATCGACAAGTCGCACCTTGTTCAATTTTTGCTGTTTTATCCATCGATCAAAGGAATGTTAGATAAATGCTTGGACGGTGTAACACACGTCAGCCCTCATGAACATTCGCACATAACCAGAATCGTTTTGAATGAACACGTTTACGACTACGCAGGATATCCTATTAAACGGAACCTTGGAGTGTATGATATAGAAACGATAATAGCAAAAACCATGATAATCGTGCAAGAATCTGAGGAGCAGAGAACCTTACGTATGGAAAGCAATGTCATCTTTTACTGGGAACTCTTTCGATGCATTGCTGCCTATTTGAATTGCTTAATCGGCTCGACAAACTATTTCATCAGCAATGGGCATAACATTTACATGTTTACCGTATTCTGTGTTCTCGATATCGTCAATGTTGTGGACATCGTTATTCGGATGATGACGTCGTACTACAATGAAAATGGAATCGAGATCACCAATCGGAGATGTACCATAAAACATTACCTGACCCATTCCTTCTCTATAGATCTGTTGGGAAGCATACCGTTCGATTTTTTTATATCCGGACAAGTGGTTTACACAAGAATGAATCGAGCATTGCACATGTACCGATTGATGGGTTATGCGAAATACCAAGAAAATAAGATCCAGAAAGTTGGATTTCTCCTGTATTTTGTGCTATTTATATTATTTATCCTGTGCCTTGTCTGCATCTCGAGTATCACTGTTTACTATGAATGCGATTATTCGTTTAACCAAAAATATCTGATTCCAAGACATAAGAATTTCGAGGAGGGAGTATTCTGCAGAGGATGGTTTCCCACTTCGCAATATGCGGATGTACTGAAACGCACTCACACGTACTACGATACTTTGCTGCTGATCACCAGCTCTTTCTTTAACATGGGTCTCAACAAGTACCACATCAAGGAATGGTATTTGAAGGCGGCCCTGAGCGCCTGGTCGCTCTTCGGCTTAATCGTAACGACGACCATCACGGGAAAAGTGATTTCGTTCACGCTTTTCAAGAACGACCAAATCACCAAATTTCAGTACGGCATGAAGGAATTGGTGAAGTACCTATCTTACAGACCGATCGACAAGAACGTGAAAAACGAAGTTATCAAGTATTTCGAATACACGTGGGACAAACGAATGGGTGTCACGATGATGCACGTGATCAGCGATTTTCCGTTGAGTCTGAAATTGAATATCCTTTATAAACTGTATGGGCCTTCGATGGAAAACAGAAGCATCTTCTCGAGGGCCAGCAAGTCTTTCATCAAACAGATCTTACTCATTTCGGATCAGGAGACCTACTTGAAAACGGGAATCATTTACAAGGTGAACGACATACATAATAAGATATTTTATTTGTGGAAAGGATTGGTGGAAGTCGTCGGTCCAGATTCCAACAAACTGCAAACGCTCTATCCGGGAAGTCTCTTCGGGTGTTTGGACAAGTGCAGCAACACCAGACAAACGCTGACGATGGTCGCAAATGGCCACGTCGAAATCTTGGTCATCAGCAGCGAGAAATTCTACACGGTTTTATCGAAATTCACGGAATTCGAAAAGATTTATAGAAGATGTACAGCAATTTATACAGATTTCATACAGAGCACCAACAAACGGCAAACGGATACTGGGAACACGCACTACAACGAAGCTGATACAAAGGAATACAAGTACTTTAAAGTATACAAACCGACGAAGGTGATGCATTACTGCGAAATCGCTCTGTTCATATACGACTTCATTTTCGCTACGCCCTACGAAGTCATAACATTGGCGATTGGAGTGAGTCATTACGATTACTTCGTTTTCTACTTTAGAGACTCATTGTGGTTGATGAGGATGTACATGAAATTTCATAAAGCATTTGAGAATGAATACGGAATGCTGATTTTCGACAAGAAGGAAATTGTCAGAAGATACATGAACACGAACATTGGATTTTATTTCGATCTGTGCGCCAACTTGCCTCTCGACATCTTCACGCATTTGATATTCAATGAGAAATACAAAATGTTGCTGTTCAACATCTTCCGATTGAATCGGTTTCTACGAGTGTTTTACCTGCTTCATTATATGAACACCTTATCGAAGAAATTAAACGTAAACTCTTTTCTCATAAGGTTGCTGGACATCATAATTCAAGTGGTTGTCTTATTGGAGTTCCAGTGCGTCGTGCTGTATTTCATCGAAGAAGATTTTATAATCCCGGACGATCGAAATCAAAATTTGCTGAACTTAATCGGAGACATGGACATAGCGGCCAAAATGTTGACCATGAACACAATACAGAAGTTGTTTCGTAATAATACGACGATTTACATCTTCTTTTGCATACTTCTCGACACGATCTTCATGATTTGGCTGCTCGGCAGATTCGTATCGACCATGCAGATCGTGATGCAAATTAAATCCGATTTCAACAAGATGGTGACGAAGTTCTTGGGATTGCTAAGAGTTTTGGACATATCTACACCCGAACTGAACTATATCCATACGTACCTGAGCAGCTACAATCGCATGCTGAATTATCCGACGCTCTTGGACAATGCACCTTACTACTTGCAGGAGGCCGTTCTTTACTCTATGTTCGGTTACCATCTGCACAAACACTCGGTTTTGAAGAAATGCCACTCGGATTTCTTGAGGCAATTAGCGGCCACGATGAGGACCGAAACGTATTACGGCAACTACATTTTGACCATTGGCGATACGAATGGGAGGATGTACTTTATTGAGGAGGGAACGATTCATGCCTTGTCCAAGGATGGCCTCTACATTGAAACCATCGAGCATATTTTGGGGAGCGGAGATCACTTTGGATATCAGCAGCTGATATACCCGAACATTGGGCATTACTACACCTACAAGGCCGAATCGATTTCGGTTTTAATCAGTATCCGAAGGAAGGATTTTCTAAGGCTCTTGGAATTCTTTCCAGCCACCAAGAAGCTTATTTACGAAGAAAACGATTACAAATGCTTCCTGTAATAATATATATTAACTTGTTATTATTGCTTTTTATTTCATTTTTCTCCTTCTTCTCTGTTTTACATATAAAAAACTGATTTAAGATTTGTTACGGTACGCAGCCTGAGCATGAAAGTTAACTATATTGAAAATCTTATCGAGAAACCTAATAGTATCTTCCTTGGTTGTATTGATTGTATTGGGGCTGTTGGTGTGTTGGGAACCTCTGGTTTTGGCTGACGAGTCCGAGCGACTTTTGGATGGCTTCTGGAATTGGTGGTGGTGTCGGAAGGTGGGCCCCTTCGGCCCTGAAGCCGTTCTCGTCGGCAACCCAGTTCACGGTGATGGGAGTACCGTCCAGAGCGGTGTACGAGTAAGAACCTTGCGAAACCTGAGCTTCGGCTTGAGGGTTTCCTGCGTTCTTCAAATACCCTTGGGCTTGCGCCTGTTGTCCATCTCCGGTCACGTAACTGAAGTAAAGAAGCAATAGTGTAATAATATATATATATTGTATCATCATTTTAAAGTTTGAATCACCTGTAGCGATAGGAGCCATCCGGATTCACTTCGTTGGTTTCAGAGACGATCGGAACGACGTTCTTCGACTGGTATTGATTGTAGTTGCCTTGGTAGTAGTTTTGAGGGGCGGCGAAGGCGGCTCCGACCACCATGCAGCATACGATGAACTGAAAAGATGTTGCAATTGGCGATTGAGTCAACAAATTGTAATTCGATAATTGCGTTGACTTAATTGGCGCTGCATAAATGGCAATTTCCTTCCTGCCCACGCATTTCTTCTGCGCTTTACCAACACCCATTAGCCAATCCAAAACAAAACAATTGAATAACCTCAGTTTTGAGTTACTAAATTACTATTAGTTTGCAGTTACAATTGTAAAAATAGAAGATTAGATTCGAGTTTCAATGAAATACAAAAGGAAACAAATTCTTTTGACACAATTAAAATAATAAGTGAATTTCATGATTCTCATTAGCAGTTCTTTAGTAAATAATTTGAAATATTGTAAGAGTTTGATAAAATAAGTAATATTTGAAGTAGAAGGGCTGATGTGGTTTATAGCTTTGGTCTATAACTTTACTTTTCAAGTCAAATATTGAACAATCATCATTTTCAGAAATCTTTACATGTTCTGTAGCAATAATTTTTAGTATTTCTTCGTTTTATTGTATTGTTAGTTAATATTATATAATATGTGCATTGCAAAATGTGAAGTAGTATGTGTAGATGTAGATTTGCTTACCAATTTCATTCTGTTGATTTTGTGTGAGTATCCAGAGCACATTTGTCGGTGGAGTGTCAGGGGTCTAGGTGTTTATATACTCCCGCTCCGCGAGTCACACCCACCCCGAACACGAATTCTGCGGTTCGGAGGTCAGGGTTGCTGCCTGCGTCCATCCATCCATCGCTATTCCGATTCACACTCCTCCTCGGATCACATCCATTGCCGCAAACTGCGATCTAGAATGGAAGCGGGGAATTATTCATCAAAAACGGAACACGATCGTCGTTACATAAAAACCAACTGGAAAACCGTTTTACACATCAGAACAATCGCATCCTCGGAACGAGAAAGGTTACACAGTTTTTAGTCATCGACCACACCAAATAGCACTCATCCAAACACGTAGAAAGTACTTCAAGTACTTGCATTTTGAAAATATAATTATCAGTTAATTATTTGCTTTATAAATAAGAATTCCGAGTATTTAATTAATAATTCATTTAAATTAAGAAAATTGTGTTTTAGACAATCAAATTGTTACTTTGACTTAAAAATCAAATATACAGAATTCAAGACAAATAATAATTAATTAATGTTTCTAATTATTTTAATTAGATTTTCTTTAAACTATTTTATATTTAAAATAAGATAAACGTGAAATTGACTGAAAAATATGTAATTAAAGTCCTTCGGGTCAATTGGGACCAATAAAAATGTTGAAATAATAAGTAATTAATGGTTATTTTAGTAGATCACAAATTATAGTTTTGGATTATTTGAATCTACAAAATAGTTTCCTATTTTTCTATAAAAAGTTTTGAAACCAATTATAAAGTCTATAACATCTAGTAAACTTCACTTAAACAAATAAACTTTATGATTACTCACATTTCCATGAAGTCAGTAAACCTAAATTGCAATAATTTGAATACTTAAGTTACTATTTTCTTGAAATAATCAAATTCCTATAAATGTATACTTTTTTTCCAATGTCTTGTATTAAGATCTATTCAAGTATGACACAACAGAACAAGCAATCTATTTAAAAAGTTTACATAATTTAACTATGCAATGCAACAACAGCAACAAAAAACGGTCATACATGTACAATTTTCCAATAAAAGTACGTAAAGAAGAAGGTAATATTGATCCTTGACATATCTCCGTTTGGTGAGCCCAACCATTGACAAATCACCAGCAATTTCTGTAAAATCTTTGGATCAGTGGGTGGTCTCATCCTATTCCTTGCACTTACTCAAATTTACGCAATTATTAATTAAAAAAAAGCAAACGATTGTTCACAATCGAAATGTCAATAAATCATTTGAACTAAACTTTTTTTCATCTATAAAGAATGAAAGGTATAAACCAAATTGAACGAAACGAATTATATATCATTGCAGTAATTTTCATGTAAACTGCGTTTATTACGTATTCAATAACTTCTGCAGATGGAAATTGTGAGACGCTATTAAGTAGTTTATGTAAATCGAACTTGCGTAGGCTGTGCACTAAGCATCCTAATCGATAATTGGTAAATTGGAAGACATAAATTCCATCGCGTTGCACAATATGCAAAATGGCAAAACACGTGGTAGTACAATGTAAATAGAAGAAGAAGTGTAACTGGTTTAACCTTCTTTCGCGAATTATTAAAGTCTTCGTTCCGCTTAGATCACTTTTACTTTTCAAGTCAAATATTGAACAATCATTATTTTCAGAAATCTCTACATGTTCATATTATAGAAGAATTTCTTTATTTCTTTATTTTCAGAATGTAACTTTACTTTTCAAGTCAGATATTGAAAAATCATCATTTTCAGAAATCTTTACATGTTCATATTATAGAAGAATTTCTTTATTTCTCTATTTTCAGAATGTAACTTTACTTTTCAAGTCAAATATTGAACGATCATCATTTTCAGAAATCTTTACATGTTCATATTCTTCTATTATTTATTTATTTCACTATTTTCAGAATGTAACTATTGTTTGTAGAAATTGTAACAATCTTGGATCTTTAGCCATTTTTAGTTCAATTTATGACGTTATTATTTATTTATTTAAGAAAGTACACTGAGCTAAGAGAGAATTGCTGAAATAATTTGTTGAAACTAATAAATATGTATACAGTTTGCACATTGCCTTTGTTTTGATATAATATTATAGAGTCATTGTGAAACATTTCTGATCCAAATGAATACGTGAGGACACACGATTCCTATGTGAAACTGGAGCAAAAACGTTTCGTTTTCATCAACGATTAAATAATTCCCATGGTGTGCTCACACTTCCCATCCATCGCATCATTAACATCTACTTAATTAATTATGTTCTTATTCCATTAGGAAACGCCTTTCTAGATGCAAAACAAGCGAGTGGGCACATTAACGCATCCCAACGTTTTTTAACTTCTTATTCATCTCGC
Source organism: Nicrophorus orbicollis (assembly GCA_018845635.1). Classification (NCBI taxonomy): domain Eukaryota; kingdom Metazoa; phylum Arthropoda; class Insecta; order Coleoptera; family Silphidae; genus Nicrophorus; species Nicrophorus orbicollis. The sequence continues at coordinate 481,568 of JAFMTC010001227.1, forward strand.
CAAAGTTATGCAACGGAGTTATGAGGCTCGTTTCAAAATCTCGACAAAATTTGTTACAAACAACGAATCAATAATTCAAATCGTTTCCTAACAATTTACGATTTGTTTCTTTGTTTTAGACCAAAAAAATTATTAGTATCGCGCAAATGCAATCCGTCTATGATTTAATGATCGTCCTTGTCTGGGGGGAAAAAGCACACAAAAAGGTTCGTTCTTCCTTCGAGATGGCAATCTTTTGCAGGAACGGAGATTGTAGCAACGAGTACGATTTTTTTTTTCTTCGTTTGCTCGTTCAGTAAATCTGCTTTAAGGTAAGAAGCATGCATCCATTTTTTGCTTCTAATTAAACCTTATTCGTTATAAATAGATTAACAACAAATGTCAGTGGGATCGTTAAATTTTATTCATCTAATTTCTCTGCTAAAGCAGTTTGTAGGCTACATTTTCTTTTGATTATATAAATTTATGAATTTATACAATTATACGTACTTTTACTAGATTTTGAAATGCAAAGATCAACTTTATATAAACTACTGCAGTCATTTACCTAAATAATTTGTAGTAGAAATACACAGAAATATATCATGTATATGTTATTGAATTTTGTAAATGATTGCAATAGTCTCAAAACAGACGAAACAAAAGATATTTATATAACAATAGTAGTGATAACTATCATTCATGGTTGTTCATGATTTTCATTTCATGACAATAGTAAAAAACAACTGTTACTAAGGGCTTTTGATCCAACCTACTTTTCTTATTACTCCAATTTATCGACTATATTTGCTCATTACTTTTACTACATTTTTTTTTACATATTTATATAATTTTACAGAATGAATTAATGAAGAAAAAAAAGAAGAAATTTTTGAAAATCACGTATCAATTGTTACGGATATTGGCCAATCTGGACGGATATAAATTAGAGACAATAGGTAAGAAAGATGCTGAGATATAATTGTGTTTTGTGTCGACCTATAGGATGGTTTGGTCAAGGCTCCTGAGCACACCAACTTCTTCTTCTTCTACTTCTTCGCAGAAAAACAAACGAAACAAAACACGTACGAAAACGCCGCCATAGAATCAAATTGTTTTATTATGCGAAGTCGTTTGCAAATCAAACTTACCAGAAGCGCAGAAAAAAATCACTTGTTTCATTGAATTCGCTTTGTGCGTAAGATCCGTATCTCTCCTCCATTCATTATCCTCAGTAGTAGCACGTTTTTCTTTCATTTTCACTGCTGTTTTCGTCTTACTATTGCCATTTCGTTACATACATACATTGCAAACAGTTTATAATGACCATAGCTAAATTGCTTTCTATTTCTGCTATACCGAGCGTATTATTTCTATTACACCCATACCTCGCTATACGGCTGCTCTTTATACGGCATTGCGCTTCTTCAATTAAGGCACGTTTTCGATTTACGGCCTAAAATGTTTCGTTAAAACGGCACTTTTTCCATGTCGATATATCTACACGTAGCCAATCTTGCGCAAGCGCAATAATTGATTCGTTATACGGCTTTTCGCTTTGCGGCCAAGTTTCGAAAAACGTATCTATGCCGTAAAACAAGGTATGGGTGTATTTATTCAAGTTTTCTTTTTGAAACACATTTGGAATTAATTAAACCACAAGTTTCCTTTTATTTTCAATTTTCTCTTTAATCTGTCATTTATCATCTGTCATATCACATGTTTCTTTCCTTGAATTATTTGTTTTTATTTTGATAAATTTTTAATAAGAATTGAAAGAGAAATGAGTGTGAGAAATTTTTTGAAGTTTACGCAACATGTTTCAAATACTATAACTAAATGAGCAATGGACAATGACAAATGCAAAAGTGAAAACGCATATGTATCATTCGGGTAATAATAGTGATCACTGGATGCCTAAAGACACCAAGGTTCGGTTGTTCGTGAAAGGTCGCATGTCATCAGATTCGAGAGAAGCGTTTATGAGTGATCCGTAAGCCTATGAAAAGAAGTGTTGAGTGGAATAGTCGTGGTTCCCAGTGGAATAAATTTGGCGCGAAGAAGGCGCGTCCATAAAATGATTCACTAACATTTGCAAAGTTCATTTGCATATCGTTTCATCTGTGAGCCTTGCGTTTTTCCTTTTCTCACTTCAAATTCTTCTAATTCCAACCGTCAAATGCCACAAGCAAATATTGTATAACATAATTAATGTCTTTCATTCTTTACAATGAGTACATACATTGTTTTTATATTAAACTATTGAGTAACCTTATTGAATCCAAAAAATGTACGTACATTAGACCTAACTTATTAATTATAAAAAGATTCACTTTTTTATGTTGATACTTTGAATATTACACGAATCAACTGCAAAGAAGCAAGAAAATACAGACTTTTCCCAAGTTTGATATCTAAACTATCAGAGACTAACTTAATCCTGAAATTTGCACGAAACACCTTGTTTATTTTATCAAGAAAATGTGAAAAAACTAACTGAAATCAAACAAGTTTTCATAGAACTTTAACATTCTGCAAAACTCTGGTAATAGGTCTAAAGTTGAAATATATTTACTTATAATCTAAACCAATTGTGTTGATTGTAGGTCTCCTTTCAGGATAATTAAAGTCCATTTAGATTTGAAATAGTGTAAGTTACATAATGAGTAAACTTGTTCAATTAATATGCATGTAGTAATGTAATTATATGTGCAATCACAATTATTAAAGTCAAATAAAATTGAATATCTATTCCCAAATTCAAACTGTAATTAAATTAACATAATTAACAAATTCGTTTAAAAAAAAACAGATAAAAAGTAAAACGTATTTATATAGTTATAACCAAATATAAATCAACGGCTACTACTAATGTGTTTCTGCGTTACGTACACTTATTTCCTATGTGGGTTAGTCTTTCAAAATGATAAAATTTGAATTGAATTAGCGAAAGATATTAATGTTATTCAGCGATCAATTAAACTCTTGACCCATGTCCGACACTTTGTCGCATCAGATTTCAACCGAAAGCTACTTTTTACGACTAATTAATGCAAATTGGACGACACCTCCTTTCGAGAAAACTAACCACTAGATCGGATTTCACTTATTATACTCGATAATTAATTAAGGTATTTGATTTGATTTAACCTTTGACTTAAGAAATGTAAATAACTTGCGAAAAAAGAAGTTTACGATTGACGGAGAAATGACACTTTTCTGCTCAAAATTTCTTATGGATTTCCACTTTATTGTTATTAATAATTGTAAGTGCACAAATTATTGTTGTAAATTTCGGATTAGGGTATGTTAAATTGTAAAACGAAAAATGTAATAACCATTGCAATTTATTAAGTTACATAAAGTTAAATATAGTATGCGTGTATAATATAAAGTAATCCTAAGTTATAAATTATGTCGTCGTCATTTGAACACATCAAGAGTTGAACTAAACTAATTGGAGTTATCTGAATTAGTGTACATGCTTTTTACTGACCGGCTACGTTTCTCTTTTTTGTCTTTACATAATCATCAATAAATTAGTATTTTTGATGTGAACGTTACTTAAATTACCGAAATTACGAATATGCATTTACAAGGAATCCGAATCGTCGTCCGATATCATTGGCAAAGATTACTTGAAGAATCTCCTTTGGGATGAATCCTCTTCAGGATGAGCCGCGTTGTACTGCAGAGATTTCAGGATCGCGTCCGGGATTGGTGGAGCCGTCGGAAGATGGGCCCCTTGGGCTCTGAAACCGTCCTCATCTGCAACGTAGTTGATGGTGTAACGATAGCCGTCCGGTCCCGTGTACGAGTAAGAGCCCTGCTTGACTTGGGAATCCGCACCCTTCGGGTAACCATTCTCATTGGCGACTATTCCGTTTCCCGTTTCGTATCTGAAAACAAACATTTACTCTGTTAATTAATACTTTTTTTCATATTGAAGATGTTAAGTTATAGAAAGAAGTGGCAATTAAAACCCATTTAATTAGTTGCTATTAGCCAAATTAGTTTCTGAACGCTTTTTAATTAGTCCCCAGTCTTTGAGCCTCGTGATGAGAAACCGCTCCTATTGCGTCTCGTGTTTCAGCATTCAAGTTACGTTACACCTGAGAACAATCCCAAAATCGATCGGCGTTTTGAAACAAGGGAAACAATGCGTTGCGCGATTCCATCGAAATATTGGATATGCCGAGCTAGAATTCGATGATGAGAGGAGACCTTGGTCCGTGATCTGGGATAGTCTGGTTTCGTATTTGCCGAGACGCGCCCAGAAGACCCGCACAATGCTGTGAAAGTGAGAGTGCTAATGCTCATTAGGCGATCTGCACCGGAATCTGTGTGCACTTTATATAATAGCAAGGACAGTAATCGATTTTCCCAACTAAACCACTTTTTTCCCTCTTCAACCTCAACTTTTTCTTCGCATAAATAAAGCGAGAATATTGAAAAGCATTATAAATCATCTCGAAGCATGATTTTGCATATCAAGATCCTCTAAATACCAAAATAATTAAAACAATAAAATTCAAATTTTGAAGACTTGGTATTTAGAAGCTTAATTATAAAAAATGTATTACGCAACTTTATAATTGTTTCATAAACCTTAGGCCTTAATGTAACCTTTTGCTTTATTGGGCTATCGACCAAAGTATTTCTGTCTTGAAGCAATTCACATTCAAGTAACAATCAATAAAAGTATAATTAATCACAAAAGTTCCTTAATTATTAAAAAAAAACGATTAGATCTTTTAACGTAATGGTAATTAAGTTGCTTTAAATTTGATTTAATTACTAGACTTTCCACCTATTTGCCTTATAGCAATTATATATAAATGATAGCAATATGTTTAACTTACTCGTAGGTGTATGAGCCATCCGGTCTAGGGTCGTAGTTGTACTTGATGATGGGTATGTTGTTGCCGTATCTTTGCGACGTTACATAATTGATAGCGGAAAGAAGCAAGAAGCTGAAGATAATCTGAAACAGAAAAGAGGTGATGAGACAATGAGAATAATCTTGAGTTCGCGATTCACGCACAAGTTTCATTGTGCTATTGGCTGTGATTAAAATTGCTGTCTGAGTTGAAGAAGAAATAGGCGATTTATTTATAGGAGAACGGTGGATCCCACCCAGAGGAAAAACTAAATTCAGTTCAGAGAAGAACTTGGGCTTGCGAAAAAATCGATCTGGTGTAATGCAATTGCGATGCGCCTTTCAGAAATGTATTATTTAATTGAACGAGCCCATCGCGCGCCGCGTTCCAATATTTCAGACCAAATATCAAGACCGTAAATTCCGAACAATGTTCCCCCGGACTTACGAAGATTTGCATATCGCATTAACATCGATTTGTATTTTAATTACATCTCTATGGTTAATGCCTCGAACGCTACATTTGCTTCCACACGCCAACGTAAATTGCAATTATGAATTAGTTAGCATTGGAATTAGACTTTACATATGCAGTTTATTGCTATATCTGCTTTTAAAGAGTACTACTTGAAATTGCTTCACATGAGAACACTTTTTAGAATATTTTTTTTTTAGTTGATAGAAAGCAGTGAACTTATTGTTCCGTGTCAGATTACCTACAATTAAATACCCAAAATTAGAGTAATGTTTACAATTTGAAACGTTTGAATTGAAGGCTTCCAGTCACGTAACGGCAATAAATAGTGGATGAAACTGAGTTATTTTCCGCGGAAATTAAGTTCACATTTTCTGCGAAAGGTTGTGAGCATGTCGGAGTGTTACCTTCGGGCGCACTAGATAAAAAATTAATATGTAACTCGTCTAAGGAAGAGTGCAAATGACACACCTCTACAGTGGGCACGGCTTTTCGGCGAATAATTCTAAACGCATCGTTGAGTTATTTTCGGAAACAATTTATTTAACATCGAACAATCATGTAACGGTAATAAATATATACAATTATGTAAAGGTTAAACGACTAGTGCTTGGTGATTTTGATCAAATACTTGGCCGGAGGAGAAATCTTCTTCGGTGGTGCATTCATTTTAGGCTTAAATTTAGGAGGTTGCTGCTTCTGGCGATTTCCCACTTTATTGTATCTCGATTCTTTCTCGAATTTCCCCCCTAAAGACTCATCGAAACGGATTGCGTCGAAGTTGTGCCCAAATTTAGATTCGCCCGAAAACTGAGGAGGGAATTTGTGACCCTTGTGCACGAATTTCGGAGAGAATTTGTGTTCTTCAAAGTTGAATTTACTTTCTGGTAATTTGCTCTCAAAGACGTGGTGGTGCTCTATCTTCGGTTTCTTGAATTCCAGAGGAAATTTATACTCGGTTACGTCTTTGTGCACTCTAGAATCTTCGATGTGATGCAGAGACGGTCTGTGCAAGTAATCGTGGAATTTCGTTTCGTAACTTTCCGTTGGGATTTTTGAAAAATCGTAACTTTCGTAACTGGAGGTTTTATGCAAAGTCGGACGACGGCTCGGAAACTCGGAGAATTTGCTTCCAGAATTGGCAATTTCGGTCTTCTCCAAACGCTTAAAGTAATCATCGAATTCAAATTTCGGCGAATCCGAGATTTCAATGCGGGGCTTATCGAGCTTGATGACAATTGGTTTCTCTTCATCCGAAGCGAATTTGTAATTAGTTTGGATATCGCTTTGTGCTGCAATCTTGGACAAAAGATCGGTTACATCCAAATGAATTTTCTTGTTTTCACTCGATTTAGTTTTTTCGGTATTGTGACTGGAAATGGAAGTGAGATCGAAAGTTTTCGGTGCGCTCCAAGTTTGACCGAATGTGAAATCTCCATTCAATCCCACAGTCTGGCCATAATTTAAGTTACCAATAGATTGTTGACCATTTTTATTGCTGTGACCAGCCATTAACATACTGTTGAGAATGTTGGAGTAATTCGGAGTGGCTGCTTGATGATTTTGACTCTGCTGCTTTGACAATATTGTCAAAATTTGGTTCATCTGATTAGCGTTCAATTGGTTTTGAAAGTTACTTTCCGGTTGTTGCTTTTGCTGAGTCTGCTGGTTCTGGGCGAACAGATTTGGGTTAAACAAATTCTGAGTTTGACCCATAAATAGTTCGATCCCGTTGCTCGCAGAAGTTTGCTGTTGCATCGACGATCCAGCCACGTTTTGATTCTGGTCGAATCCCAGGAAAGGCACTTTCAGCAGACTATCATTCACTTGAGGCATAAATAATGATCCAAAGACCTCCTTCGACGGTGGACCTTCGGTGTTTTGCTCCATAACGGGCTTAACTTCTGGATCTCTGAGGAAACTGTAATCGTAGATCGATGTTCCCATCCTCGCGTTTTTCGAATGCGGTGATCCCTTGGCCAAACCGTAGAAATTCGACTGATCATCTTGCATCTGGATTAATGGGATCTCTTCAGCCGAAAGGCCACAGATCAAAATTGTAGCTAAAACAAGCTTACAACAAATCGAAAAGTAAATTTCTATTACAATTGAATATTAGTTAGTTCACTTACTGTGTACATGTTGAGCACGATTTCTAAACTGAATAAACTCCGTAGACGATTCGTTTTTATACCCAGTCCGGATTTACTTGAAGCGTTAAAAATTATGTATGTTAAAATTTGAAATCATATTGATATATATTTGGGAAATTAATGGGTTCCTCTTTCACTTTGTACACTTTCTTTTTTTGTGTAATTAGCAACTTTTTAAGCAGAACAATTAATTTCAATAAAAATGGAAATTACTGTTTTCAATTGCTTTCGTACAAATTTATATATTAACATAATATAGTTTTCTTATGTTCTCAAATATTTTGTAAAAAAATAATATAAATATTTTTTAAACCAATTTATTCATCTCACAAAACCAATAACAGACAACATGTGTAATAACAAAAAAAATCAACAAAAAGGGAACATTAATACATTTTACAATTAATTAACAATCATTGTGGAACACCATAGACGACATGGGGTTTAGGGTATGGGGCAACTTTTGGTGCCTCAGTCGGGTGGATTTTGAAGGGTTGGTTATTAACAACTGGTTTTCTGGATGGGAGGGTTCTGATGGCCTTAAGAACTGAGAAGAGTTTGGGTGATTGAATTCCTGGATTAGGAATGTTTGGAATGTGTTTTGGTGCTTCAGTTTGAGGAATTTTGAAGGCATATTTATTGGCAACTGGTTGTAAAACTGGAAGGGTTATGATGGGCTCAGGAGCTGGGTATGGTTTGGTTGGTTGAGGAGCTGGATAAGGTTTGGTCGGTTGAGGAGCTGGATAAGGTTTGGTCGGTTGAGGAGCTGGGTATGGTTTGCTTGGTTGAGGAGCTGGATAAGGTTTATTTGAAACGTATTTTGGTGTTTCAGTTTGAGGAATTTTAAAGGCATATTTGGACAAGACTGGTTCTACAACGGTTTTCAACATAAGTGGTTCTGCAGCAGTATCACGCTGTACGGATGCTGGAAGATGCTTAACAGCTTCGGGTGTTTCTCTTACGGGGATTTGGAAGGAGTAATTACTGAAGACTGGGGCTTCAGCAACAATGTTCTCTGGTGCTGCAAGCACGGCATTAGGTTTGACCACTCTAAGAATTTTTGGGACATCGGTAACAGGGATGTTGAAAGAGTACTTACTAGGAACTGGAGATAGAGCATCAATACTTTCGGGAGCAGCCTGAACTGGATGCAGTTTGATACGTCTGTTGATCTTTGGAACATCAGTAACAGGGATATCAAAAGCGTACTTGCTGAAAACCGGTTTTGCCAGAATTTTGGGTTCTTCATCAACTAGATTAAGTTTGATGGATTCCGGTGCTGGATACGGTTTCGTCGGCAGAGCTGCTGGATACGGTGATTCATTGTCGAACGGTTTCACATGTTCCTCCGGGACTCCGTACACCGCATGAGGTTCAACTTTTGCAGGTGGAACCGGGTCAGGATGAGCAGCAGGAATTGCGACCGGTGAGTCCGGCACCTTAAAGGAATAGCTGTTGTAATGCGCTATATGACCATGTTCAGCATAAACGCTGAATACACACAGAGCAGCCAAAACAGTTTGCTAAAGACAAAAACAATTAGATTCACAAGTAAATATTTAGATTGTCGTACTTACCAAGAACATTGTGATTCTATGAAGAGCACTTGTCAACTGATGATTTGAAGAAGGAACTACGAGTTTAAATAGTTCGGGAAAAATTCGAATGTCTCTTCAATTAACGTAACATGCCAATAGATAATGACTTTATTTTAAAAATAAACAACGTAATTATCATTAATCGATGTTAAAAATCATTTATAAAAAATAAGTGGAAACAGATTATATAAGTATTTTGGTCATTCATAATTATTTATACATAATCTTGATAATCTATAGATCTCATTAAGTTCTTTATAAATACACTTTCAATCATTATAAGTCAATTTATCAAATCATTGATATTTCTTCAGTTTCCAATGTTTCAATGAAATTTGATTCTAAATAATTAAAATATTTATATTGATTTGTAGGGATAAACAAATAATTCTATTACTAAGTTATTACGTATAATTTCCAGCAAGAGAAACTAACAAACTTTGTTTGCATTCATATAAAATTATATTTCTGTATTGTTTAACAATCATGATTGAATTAAACATAATTCTAATGAATATTAAGTAATATTTACTACAATTAACGATAAGAAATGTATATTTTAATTCAATTTCAAAAAACTGAAGTGTTACACAATTCTGCGCATCTTGGCAAATATATATCACGTAATAAATAATTTGCTTAATAAGGTATAAAGTTTGAATGACTATGAAATAAAGTAGAGAGAAAAAAAGGTAGTGACTTGTAGGAATGAGCGATTCCAAAGTGTTTTTCATTCCGAGTTCGGTGTTTCTGTTTAATCGTCTAAAGTAAATAGCAGGTGATTCTAGGGAATTAAGGAACAAATAAAGTATTACATTTAAGTAAGATAATAGCAGTTGTGTTTTCGCAAAGTTTATAAATAAACGTAAATTGGAATTGGAATAGGAGTAGTAGTAGTTAAATTACAGCAGCTGTGCCAACAGGACAGAAATGAATTTAAAAAGTCCGATAGGATTGTTTTAAAATTTTGAATTGCCCCCGAAAAACAACAACGAGGGATTACAATTTGTTTGAACAACAGACAGAATCCAAGGATTCAGTAAGCACGAATCGAAGCATTATCAGGCAGTGACAACAGTTGCGCTAACAAACAAAATATTTAATCAAATGAGGTTAAGTTGAAACATTTTATCCTATTCCTTTTGAAATTAATTGCATTCGCATTGCGAAACAACAAGTAATTCGCGCAACGACAACAAAGGAAACTGAACGAAAACTGTTGCAGCTGTAGGTAATCCATTATGGAGTCCAATCGAAAAGTGTGTCCACTATTAAAGGATCCATCCAAGTATAATCCTGACACAATAGATTTGATAAACGATCTGAATGAAAGGGCCTTCTGGTTCAAATGCCTCCTCGACATGGTGAAGAACTTTATCAAGAGAGCGGGCATACTGAACCCAGACAATCCGGAAGCCAAACAGATTGCCGAAAGATGTTTTCAAAGCTTCAAGAACCTGATTGATCAACTGCACCATGACCCCACGTAAGTTACATCGAACCGAGTCAAACCATTCCAATTGACTTTGCAGATTTGCAGAATATTGAGTCCGTTGAGTATAAGGACCCTGCTCGAATTCAACGAGAGGAAGTTAAGGGAAAACAACTTTAAAGACGCTTGGTTGAATCAGAAACACAAGGAAACTGAAATGGCTTTCACTCAGTTTCCGCACAGAATCAAGCAAATTGATAACGTATCGGATGAATCACTGAGATGGGAACAAATAGCGAAAGGAGTTTTGGCTGGTAATATGTTCGATTGGGGAGCCAAGGCTGTGACAGATATTCTGGAGGAGTCTAAGGAATTCGGTTTACAGCAAGCCATGGACACAATTCAGAGCAGGCCATGGTTTAAGGATACATTGGATAAATGGGTCTGTAAAGTGCAGGTGAATGATGATGAAAAAAAAGTAATCAATGAAAATCATTATAAAGGAACAAATCTTTCAGACCACTCAATACAAAATGGCAGTAATATTTGTTGATAATGCGGGTGTCGATTTTGTGTTAGGCATTTTACCATTCGCGCGAGAATTGCTGAAACAAAAAACCAAAGTAGTTTTATCCTCCAACTCTTCTCCCGCTTTAAATGACATCACTCACATGGAGTTGAAGCAATGTTTGGACATTGCGAGTAAACACTGTCAGATCATCCGAGATGCATTGAAGAACGAGCAACTTATGGCTATGGAGAATGGCCAGGACGGACCCTGCTTGGATCTCACCAAATTGCATGAAGGTATTTCAATACAGTCACTTACCTGTAAACATCAATGCCAAAATCATGTTTAAATTCTAGATTTGTGCCGGTTATGCAATGAAGCTGATTTGGTGGTTTTGGAAGGTATGGGGAGAGCAGTGCACACAAACTTATATGCTGAATTCAAAGTCGATAGCTTGAAAATGGCAGTGCTTAAGAACGAGTGGTTAGCCAAAAGTCTAGGTGCAGAACAATTTTCTGTTATATTTGAATATGTTCCAGTTTCTTAACTTCGTACCTGTCTTACATGTTTTCGTTAAGTTATCTTTAAGTAGGTTGTACATTTCGTTTTTGGACTGAGTCTGGGCTGTTGAAGTAAGTGCCAGGAACGTTTTCTTTTCCTTTTAACTGCTTGATAATACAATAAGTATAGATAGAGAAAACAGAAACAAGATGATATAGCTTTAAATACTGTTTAACAAAATAAGTTGTTCTTTTCTATTTTTGATCTGATGGATAAATTTTAACGTCTATGAATATATATTTAAATGTGTACATTTTATTGTAAATAAATATACATGTATTTCTGTAAAAAGAAGAAGAAAAAATCTGTTAACAATTTTGAATAGTGTTATTTGCAATATTCGTGTAAATTTGGTTGCATATTTATGAAATTATTCTGTTCTTTTTTTTAAATGTCACAAGTTGCCTATAAGTGGATGTCCCTGAATAACAAAGTACTCCCAGAATATGGCCAGATATCTACAAAATTATTAAACAAATAATGTAGTTAATTGTTGATGTATTAAATTATTTAATATATATATTTAATAGTAATAATTAAGGTAACGTACACAATATTATTGAATTACAACAAAACTAATTGTAACCTATAAAGCTTACGAAGAAAATGGAATTTTCTGTTCATATTGGAACCCCTAAATTGGATGGTGTTATTCTACACAGTCCTTTCCATGAACCGGTCGATGGTACATTGTGTGTCTCCGGACATCATCTAATTTTGTCTTCGAGGAAAGAGGATGTGGAGGAGCTTTGGGTATGTTGTCATTGCAATTGTGATGTGATATTTATACATTTGTTATTATTCGTAGATAAGGATAATAATATTTATTACAAATATTTACATCCGTATTTTACTTGAATTTAATCTTATGATCGGGACTAATATCTTGAAATGAATGAATTATTTTTTTGCAGCTGCTTCATCAATGCATTGATTCTGTGGAGAAACGTCCGAACGGGACCAATTCCAATAATCAGAATGGTGGATCTTTAATATTGAAGTGTAAAGATTTGAGAATATTGCAGTTGGATATTGCGACTACTGAAGAATTTTTAAATGTGTACGCCTCTATTGAGAGGCTTTCAAATCTGGACATTGCGAGCAACCAGTATCCGTTTTTCTTTAGACCCATGTACAGCATTCTGGAGGACGGGCACACGCTGTTCAAGCCAGAATTGGAGTTCACTAAACTGTTGGCTTCAGATGAGTGGAGAATAACGAATGTAAATAAGAATTATTATGTTTGTCCGACGTACAGCTCGACGATAATCGTGCCGAAGAATATTGACGATGAAACAATAATGGCAGCAGCGAATTTTCGGGACGGCGGTCGATTCCCAGTGTTGAGCTACAGGCACGACAATGGTGCTGTACTGATGAGGAGCAGTCAACCGTTGCTCAATAACTGTAATCGAAGGTGCAGGGCGGACGAGAAAATCTTGAATCAGGTTCTTGGAATGAACAAGAAAGGGTACATAATTGATACTAGGTCAAACAATATGACCAGTCATTGCAAAGCCAAAGGGGGAGGAACGGAGCCCGAAGGCCATTACACCCAATGGCGACGAACCCACAGAGGTCTAGACAAAATTGCCAACTGCACTGGAGCCTTATTAGATTGCTTCCAGAAATTCATGGATGGTGAGATTCTCTATCCCAATACTTGCTTATTATTATATCGTTCCATTTCAAGCATGTAACGATACCGGCTGCTCTCCCGACAAGTGGGTTTCACGGGTCGAACGGAGTAATTGGCTAAGCCACGTTCAGAACTCTCTGAATGCGGCTTGTCTGGTCGCTCAATGTTTGGACCAAGAGGGCGCTTCGGTCCTAGTTCATGGCTCCAGTGGTTTGGATTCAACTTTACTGGTCACATCCATTGCACAAGTTATTTTAAATCCAGATTGCAGGACTGTCAGAGGTACGGTAACAGTCTGCTCTTGAACCTGCTCTAATTACATATTTTCTCCACGAAGGCCTCCAAGCTCTGATCGAAAGGGAATGGTTGCAAGCCGGGCATCCGTTCCAAATGCGCCACGGGAAATTCTGCTACTCCAATGCCCGCAACAAGAACCAACAACCGACTTTCTTGCTGTTCCTCGACTGCGTACAACAACTGCACTACCAATTCCCTTGCAGTTTCGAGTTCACAACTCAAATGCTGATCATTCTGTTCGAACATTCCTACGCCAGTCAATTTGGTAATACCTTCACCAATTCCTCGAATACGTCACTACATAAAGTTTCAAATTTTCAGGTACTTTTATTGGTAACTGCGAGAAGGAAAGGGAAAAACTGGAGGTGTCCAAAGGAACGACTAGCCTTTGGTCTTACTTGAACAGACCAAATATACTTACCTCGATCTTAAATCCGCTCTACGAACCCAACAAGACGGCGATCTGGCCCTCCGTTGCTCCGGTCAGCCTAAATCTGTGGACGGAATTGTACCACAGATGGATCGTCGATCAGAGCCTAAACAAAAAGGCCATGACGAAGATGCACGGCTTAATTGAAAACGACAAAAACATTCGCAGTAAAGTCGTCAAGTTGCGGAAGCAATTGGCCGACCTGCAGAAGGAATACGACAGCTTTCTGGACGAAAACGATGGATCTGAGAGTGGATAATGTCAATTACGGTAGATACTTGAATTTTCTAGTCAAGGTTTTCGCTACTTAAAGAAAATACAAAACGTTTCCTTCCGTGAGTTGTTTTAAATTCACACACGCTTATATATAATGTTTTCATATCTGATTGGGAAATGCTGCATACTCTATTTATCATTCCGTCGCTATTAATTTTACACCCCAAAATATTTCTTATTTAGCACAAAGTCATTGTTTAATGATATTTAATATTATTTCGAAAGTTATTCACCACTAAGCACAGCTCATGTATTTACTGTAAAAAAAAAGAAGCTAAAATAAACTTTATTTTTTAGTTATATTCTTTAGCATATTGAATATACCCTTAAAAATTAAGTACTTGGCAAATCTAAATTCGTAATTGATTAATTTAAACAAATCTTATTCTATAAAGAACTAATGTAAGAAGTGAAGGTTATTGTGGTAAATATTTAGCTCGTTTTTCAGAAAATAGTCAGTGTAAATTGGCTACGTTGAAGGAGAAAATTGCTGCTGCGGTTTCCTCGTGATCGTGGCAGACAGGTAAGAGGAGAGCGGGTTGTTTTGGTTGACTATAATTGCTAGTGGAATGACAAGTAAAATATAATTATCATCGGTTTTCTGGCGCTGTATCAGAAACCGAGCCATTGTACATGGTATTCTTCACATCTCGCCCATTGGGCAAGTCATTCTACATCCCCGGGGTTCTCAACATGTTTTTTTATCATTTATTTTGTACTAACTTTATAACCAAGTTCAAAGAATGAATATTAACAATTGCTGCAAAGGGCTGATTATTAGGTAATTCTTCATAGAAAGAAAAACATTTAAAATCATTGAAGAAGAAAATAAACCAATGCTAAAAGGAGATCATTTTGAATAGAATGTAATATACTTAATAGAACTCGAAAGTCAAGGGCTTGGAATATGATGATTCAATTATGATTATGAAAAAACAAAATGTGGTGAATCTTTGTAAATGTAATAAGTTGTTGTTTTTTGTAGTCGGGATTTTTTACTTTTATAGACCTTATTCCAAGCAAATGGGAACTAGTTATTCAAGTAGAATGCTACATAATAACGTTTAAACAATGTTATTGAATAATTTTTATATTGCGCTGCACCAACCCAACATTAGCAAATAATTAATTTATTATCGTGTTAAATTTTAGTTTGGTGATTATTTTTCTGTAGGTAATAATTATAATAATGAGAAATAACAATTAAAATGTTTTTGAATGTTGTTAAAACTATTTGAAATTATAACGTTAGTAATTTTATGTAAATTGAGCGTGGTTTTAATGAGCTGTTTGTGAAACGGCAGGGATAAAGTAATTGAATAGTAGGAAATGAATTTCTCATTAATAAACCTCGTTGTCCCACATATTATGCAAATGTGGGGGCCCCCAGTTTGCTCACGACAACAACAACAACAACAGAGCCACTGTTGAAGTATCACTGATTTCATTAATAGAGCCGGCAGCAGCGAGCAGCAGAAGCATTTATTCTTCGGTGCCTCGATTTCAAACCTGGATTGGACGTGGTGGAAAGAGTTTGCGCTCTTCAAAACCCGACATCAAGGTTGCAGCGCCGCATTCTTCACTGACCGTTGCAGTCTCCATATTGGCCTAAGACAATGAAACCGAATATCCCCCAGGGGGAACGAGCCATGGCCCTCTTTACATATACCACACGCAGACACGTTTCCTACCGGCTGAAAACATACCCCTGCATTTCATATAAGATCTCTCTCTTGCTCTTTCGAACTCGTCCGAAATTTTTCCACGAAGCCGGGAAGTCAACCTAGAAATTAGTAGTCGAAGCAGGTAGTAGGAGAAGAGGTCTGGTCTCCAGTGTGGGAAGGTCCAAATCGGGAGACGAGAGGAAGCAGGAATCGGTTTGGAATGATTGGTTCGATGCAGTTAGAAAGTGTCGATGTGCGCCCATTCCCTTTCACGACTCCGGAGGAATCATGTTGCATTTAATCGTACAGGATATGTAATTCCAGGTAGTTTAGAATTTGCATTGGGCCTTTGTAGCGCATACCCATTAAATTTATGCGTGGGAAAACTAGCCATAAGAACGCGACGGAATTGCTGAGGTGAAAAATTTCCGCCCCCGCCAACGGTCCATGCATTTCATGTTCACATGCGAGCGCACTTCGCGTTCACGCACCGCAACAACATCAATTTCCATACACACACAACGTAGCACACAACCCTTCAACGAACTGTCAACATTTTTATCTATCTCCCTCACGGATCTTCCGACCATTAATCACAATTTACACTCCACGGTCCACTTTATTAACACACCCAAAAAACATACACGCATAATCATCATCATCACTCGAATTCGTTCGTACGAGGGAAGAACAAACAAGTTTCTAACTACAGTATGATTATAATATATTTAACATAAAAAAACACGTATAAACGAAACGAAAAATTGTATTTAAATTTCAAATTACTTATACAACTAGAATTACAACCATAACTTTCTGACGATGAAAAGATCATTTATATCAAAACAAAATTTATTCATTTATCCACCCAAAACTATATTAAAATATATCTTGACTAGTGGTCATTAACAAAGTAATAAAATAGTATTTATTTATTTAATAATTAGAACCATATAAACTTACATTACTTATAATTTATTTGTATGTTTTGCGTTATATTCCGGTCAATTTCATATGGATTATTAATAGTGTTTCTTTATTTACTTCGCTGGTAATTGTCTCGATTAGTGCGTTAGTTTCACGTTTAAATTGCGAATTTTGCTGTTGCGTTATTTTTCGAAAATAAGTTCGGTCCGGTCATAAGAAAATCGCTCTGCACGTATAATTAAATGTTCAATGCCACAGGAGGTAATTTGTGTTGTGTGGATGTTGCTGGAACACGGTAATTTGTAAAGGCCAAAAAGTCATCTTTAACGACTGCGTCTTTTCAACATTTCCATCTTGTTTTTTTTTGTTTGTACAGAGTCCTAAACGCTCTGCGGAGACCGCTGAAAAGTGAAGAGAGAAAAACAAAGCTAAAAGTGCTGTGATTGCCGTCGAAAACGGTTTCGTTTTTCCTTCCTGCGGGGTCGCATCACTTGTTGTTGTTGTTCACCATAAATCTTAATCAATAAAATTTATGACCTCGTCGGAAACGTGTTTCTTCGATGTCGAGACGATTTCTAAAAATAGCGACTCTTCTGACCTGCTACCATAGAAAACGGACCCTAAATCCTCTCCGAAACCCAAGAGCTTCCGAATTGAGAGTCAAGAGCTTCGACTAAATGAAAGGAGTCGTTGTGCGAAATTGCGGCGGAAATCACTTTCTACGTTTATTGTGTTCACACGATGGAAAACGCCAGGAAACCTGAATTTCGTCATTCGCAAGCAATCTGATCATAATTAAGTTCGTCATTATTCAGATCGAATTGGAATCACGTCCTGCCTGAAAAGTGTTAGTATCGATTTTTCATTAAGTTTTTGATGATCAACTTTTTCGCCTCCCTTTTTCAGTACTGCTACCAGCATGATCCAGAAGTGTGCCCGTATCCAGAGCTCGCGCGTGTAGCGAAACAAAAAGGGCATTTCCGAGCGACGTCCACTTAAATTAATGCGCCGGCATCAATTGGAATTGTCACGAGGGCATTAATTGATGTACGCGTGACCAGCAGAGGAGAGCAGCGAACGCATCAGAAAGAGATGAAAAGAGAGATCGGCTCGGAAAGAGCAACATTGTGTGGTGTGTTCGTGTGAAAATCAACTGAATCACTCTTCCTGTCCATCAGTTGCGAAAATATTTGTGCACATTCTGCAGAGCGTTCGCCATATGTTGGACGTCCATTCCTCAACACAATGCTTTCGCTCTGACCGGTGCCCGTGGACTACGCAAATGTTTGTTCAATGACACCTATATGCTTGTTTAACAATAACAACATCACTGCTCTTTAAAAACACCTTTCCTTTTCTCTCCGACAACATTTGAGATACATCGGTTATTTCTAGGAACAGTCCTTTATGAATCGGAATTTCCTAGAAATCGTCTAGACGAAACGGAATGCGGCTTTACTCAGTATATTTTTATATATTAAATACAAATTTCATACATAATTCAATTTCAATTTATGTTTACTTATAAATATTAAAGAATATAGTTAATAATAATCAATCTAAGTACATGGAAATAATTTGTTAGGTTCCAATGGGAATGAATATCATTTTCAATTATTAATAATGGATGTAGTAACGTTCTGAGAATACTTTAACTAAATGTTGCAGGTGAATATATAAATACGACACCTCGATTAAGGTTTATTTAGAATGCTTCGTGCAAGTGTAAGGTTTCTTGGAAAGCATAAATATGTTTTCTCTCTGCATCTCCACATTCGTTTACTCACTGGAAGAAGAATAAATGTCCTTAAACTTTCTTCTTTTTTTACGGAATTTAATCTGAGTGCATAATCTAATTCATTTTTTTATGTGTAATTAGTACTCTATGCGATGCCTATTCGTATTAACGAAGATATTCATAAATTAGTAATTAGAGAAGAGTTTGAGTCACGATCAGTTTGATTGAAAGGTAATAAAGATGATGGTAGGGTAGGATGATGATGGGAGAGCGGTTCTTTATTGTCGATAAAACATTAGACATTCCCGACGCAACGACAAACGCGGTTGGCTTTGTGCACGTTCCTGTTAGATAACGCATTGTTTGGCGGTCGCGCGATATACAATTCTTGCACTCGAAGCGTTTTCTCCGCTGATTTCTATACTAGGAAGTTTATCAAGAGGAGGAGGAGGAGGACGCATTGTATACGTCTGCCTTTTTCCCTTCCATTTCAACAATAAATCTCGTCTATATAAATGCACTCCCACAACTTAAGAGAAGCAGCGGCGTAGGCCGCAGGGGGTATTGCCTGCAAGCACTTCTTGCTGCGCACATCAGCAAATCCAACAACAACAATATGCAGATGGATACTGCAGCCACCTCGGACGTGTCACCCAACGGAAAATAATCATACCCAAACGTACTGCGATGTTACAGGCATCCGATGAGCTAACAGTAAAAGTGAAAGTAGGAAGACTCCGCACAACTTTTCAGCAAATTGGAACTTTTGGATCTGTCACGACTTGCTCGGCAATTACCAATTGATGGTCTCGTCACAGACGAAGGCATTCAGTCATATTTCGCTCCGAAAGATTAGATTGTTCCTTCCATTCGAGGTGTTGCTTTTTGAGTCATTTCGAAATAAATTGCCGGATTTGTCACGATTCCAATTCAGAGTTTCCATAGAAATCACCTCTAAATCCTGCACCAATGCGGTTTTTACATTTAAATTTAGTTTCTACTTTGGACTTGTTTCAACGTTTGTTATTTGTCTGCGGTTTCGTAACGCTTAATCTTTAAGTAAACCCAAAATTTATAATTTATTACATTGACTCACCAAAATGGACATATCTTATAAAAGATACAATTAACATGTAAATGCGAAAATGGCATAGCTCAGTACTAATTCAACATCGAATCATTCGTTACATAAATACGTATTACAAATGCAATAAATATTAGAATTAGTTCTCGGTATTTCGAGCCGACAATTATAGTAAATCAGTTATTACTCATACTTGTTATTAACATGCACAATACAATCTTCGGTTGTAAATCATAAAGCATTCTCTTCCATTCAGAATTATTATATACAAATGTCCTCAATAAGAAGTAAATGATGTAATCAAATTTATTTCATTACATTTATAATTGACTGATGTTACAATTAAATTTTATATAACTTTATTTTTATGAGAATAATAAATCCTGCGTTTTTATTATCAAAGATACCGGGGATACAGAGATTCGTTTGATAAAGTCTACACAGGTCAAACGGTCTTGGTGGTAGGTTAGACGTCTTGCTGAGTGCACGGGCGGCAGTCAGAGCGTATCTTCAAATCTGTTTTTCATAGTTGATCTTCCAAAGAGAAGAATGTAAAAATACACAAAGAAAAAACCTGCGGCTGCATTTACAGGTGCGGAGATTCAACCACAAGAAAATATCAACAAAAAAAAAGGAAGGGAAATGTATTGTGCGCTTGTAGAAAGACGGGAGTGTGGCGCACCTTCAACATCCAAAAGGGTGAATGCTGGTATTTTGTGATGCATTTTGATTCTAAAATGGCAAATAAATTTCAGACCTGATGAGTTTTCTTCTATTCAGATCATCGCGTTATGCTTCGAATAATGACTGCATTGATTTATTTGACTGTAGGAAGGAATGAACGGAAAACGAACGTCCTCTTTGGGAACGCAGATGCAATAAATAATAGTTATTGTTAATAGATTTACTGTCGTCTGCAGCTGGTGGATATATCTTCCAGCTATCTGTGTACTTTCAAAATTATTGTACTATCGCAATGAGGTCAAAGTAAACATTGTATGTGTATGTATGTGTATTTTCTTTCCTTTTTTTTATAAGCATTATTTCGACAAAGAATTTCGTTCTTTGAAACGCATCAATATCAGTGCTTTATCGCAGCCTATAATGTTGTGAATCATATCAAATGTACATGAATTTCATTGAAAATATAAATGAGAGTTATTAAATACATATCGATCATTAATTAAATCAATTATATAAATAGTAATAATAATAAAGTAAATTATCTATTTTTTCGCACTGCGAAAAAGCAGTGTCTTCACGTTTAAGCGATTTTCTCGAAAACTATAATAGATAGAATGGATATAAAAGATGCATATGAAACTAGGATAGTTGAGGCTTGTCATGCATATCAATTTATTACTGTATCTTCAGCCGTTTGGCTGCAATACGCTGTCAAAGTTGAAGTAATGAAAAATTAACGTGCGAAAAAGCAGTGTCTTCACGTTTAAGCGATTTTCTCGAAAACTATAAGAGATAGAATGGATACAAAAGATGCATATAAAACTAGGATAGTTGAGGTTTGTAATGCATATGAATTTATTGCTGTGTCTTGAGCCGTTTGGCTGTAATACGCTGTCAAAGTTGAAGTAATTAAAAATTATTGTGCGAAAAAGCAGTGTCTACGTTTAAGCGATTTTCTCGAAAACTATAATAGATAGAATTGATATAAAAGATGCATCTGAAACTAGGATAGTTGAGGTTTGTAATGCATATCAATTTATTGCTGTGTCTTGAGCCGTTTAGCTGTAATACGCTGTGGAAGTTGAAGTAATGAAAAATTAACGTGCGAAAAAAGCAGTGTCTTCACATTTAAGCCATTTTCTCGAAAACTATAATAGATAGAATGGATATAAAAGATGCATATGAAACTAGGATAGTTGATGATTGTCATGCATATCAATATATTACAGTATCTTCAGCCGTTTGGCTGCAATACGCTGTCAAAGTTGAAGTAATTAAAAATTAACGTGCGAAAAAGCAGTGTCTTCACGTTTAAGCGATTTTCTCGAAAACTATTATAGATAGAATGGATACAAAAGATGCATATGAAACTAGGATAGTTGGCGATTGTAACGCATATCAATTTATTGCTGTGACTCGAGCCGTTTGGCTGTAATACGCTGTCAAAGTTGAAGTAATGAATAATTAACGTGCGAAAAAGCAGTGTCTTCACGTTTAAGCCATTTTCTCGAAAACTATAATAGATAGAATGGATATAAAAGATGCATCTGAAACTAGGATAGTTGAGAATTGTAACGCATATCAATTTATTACTGTGTCTTGAACAGTTTGGTTGGAATTCGCTGTGAAATTTAAATGAGCATCGTTCATTGTATAGCTTCTTTTGTTTATTTTTCTTCTTTTACCTTTGCTTGAAGTGCAGCCTATAATTTGAGCAATCTGAATCACGAAAAGCGAAGCGTTCGCGATTGTTGGAAGTGGATGAACGTGAAATTAGAAGGCATTAAGCAATGCCCGATTGTTTGGCTGTGAGGTCGACCCTCGCGATTGGTCGGAGGAAGTGAAAAAGAAACTAGGAAGAAACGCAGAAGTGGTCGAAGAAGAAGAACAACAACAACCGAAACAACAATAACACAAACCTGTGTTCCATAATTAGCAATTGCTCAACTGTTTTGTTCTTCTTTCGCGTTGTTGGGTCGTCGTCGTCGTCGGCGAACGAACGACGACGTCCATCCAAGTGTGGCGCGCGTTCATTTACCGTGACCGTGGCTGCTTTTTTCCAGGCGTAAGGTTGTTTGTGAACCCCGCATCATGTGATGACCTTACAGCACGCATTTTTACTCCTTTCCGCTCATAATAACAACAATAATACACTTCTTAGACTTCTTCTCTCTCTCTCTCTCTGGTGAAGGTGAAGAGGATGGATGCACGGACAATTTGCATTCAAACGGTACGGACAATGCGGAATACGAAAAGGCCGAACCTCACCTCATCTGTATCACATCGTCAGCTCAGATAGCCGATCAGTTCATTACATGCCTCTCCTGTTAATCAATAGCATTTCACTTGAATGCGACTACCGAAAGAAATAAATCCAATTTTATTGCTTGTTAATGCAATAACAGCGAGAGCAGCCCAAGCTTTGATCGATGGGCAACTCTTTGTGATTTAACTCTCGCATTTATTAATTGTGCTTCGAACTCGAGATAATTTATATCCTCTGCCATTCTCTTTCATATAACAATTTAAAATCAACTTTTTTTTGGTACCAAAAAAATTGAATACATTGTATATGATTTATGATGATTCATCTGTTAAGAGAAGAACTGCAACATTACTACACTCTATATTACAACTGTTAAATAATATCAGTATCAACAACACATGATATTAACATTTTTATATAACATTCACATTATTTCACCTACATTTCAGTAATTAAACAAACAAACGCAATTATCTTCAACAAGCACGAAGACTGTTAATAAAGTTAATCAACTATATATTTGCATAAAAATAGAAAAGTGCTACCATTTCAATTCAATTATAAAACCAGTTTAAATAACATATAGATCTTCACTTAATTCATCAATCATACAACAATGTTAGTTAATTACCAAATCCTTACCTGGAATTCGAAATGAACTATTCAACGTTAAAAATACGTTATACATCAACCCTGCTCGTTCTGAAGATTGAGAAGTCATGCGGAACAAATTACAAACAATAATTTATGATCCTGAAACCATTCCATTGCTTAGGGCTTACGGTTTGTACTTCACAATTCTATTACTACAAGTATAGTAATTATCGCTGTTTGTATTAATACTTAAGTAGGACAAGAGTTGTTATTAGTATGTACAAAAAAAGGGGGATACAGATTTGAATCGCTTTAGATTTAAAATATTTCTAAGGGGATATGAGAACAATGGGAAAATGAAGTGAAAATATATGAATCACAGAACAATAAATTATCTGAATCATAAATTGTCCATTGTTTGTCGATGAATATCAACAATTATGTTCCACTAAAATTCGCATTCACTTTTCTGTTATTTCAATATTGCTTTATAAAATATGTAAGACCTCTACATTCAGAATACACCCTTACGGTTCCAGTAAACTGGGCTGCAAAGCGAAAAGCCGTATAAGCAATCAAAGATTGCGCTTTTTGAAGCTATAGTGAAACATTTCAGGCCGTAAATCGAAAAACGTGCCTTAATTGAAGAGGGCCGTTACAGCGAAATGCCGTATAAAGAGCGGCCGTATAGCGAGGTATGGGTGTATAAGGAAAATCTCTTATATAAATACAAACACTACTGGTTATTAAAGTAGTAAATAAATAAAACTTTTATGGACTTTTACCAATATTTAGCTCCTACATATTTAACTAACACTTACTTTAAACATATATTAATGATTACTAATCAAATTATTATAGAAATGGATGATTATACATTGGAATTCTGTATTTCAAATAGTTTTATAGAAAACGTTTACTATTGCATTCTATAAAATGATATTTATGTAGAATTGAGACTTATTTTATTAGAAATAATAGGAAAGAGTAAATTGGTGTAACTATATTTGCATTATGTGCAATTGGATGCAATACTAGGTAGGTGATAAAGTTATGATTTGTGCATGAAATTAGGTGTGTGTGCGCGCTCAGCGGAGCGTCAAAATAGTAATTTCGCATTGTAATAAAATATTGGTGAGAGTGAACGATGTTTTGTGTCGGCGTCGCTTGTTTTCTTGTTATTTTTCGGACGTGTTGTTTGTTGGCCGGAGGAGGTCCGGTTTTGTTCAAAGAAAGCAAAGCAGTCGAAAGGGAAAAAAGTACAAGACGAGATGACGACGACGTCTATGGCTGCTCCTCCGGCCGCCGCAACGACGGAGGGTTCTTCCTTCGTTAGTTAACGTTAGTTTTGACGGTGCTGTACCAGGCTAGGTCTTGGGTTTTCTTTGTCGTTTATACCTGACTGTTACAGTTAGGTAGAGGGGCTCTCTCGTGCGCTCACACACACACAAAGCCCCCCCATTCTTTATCTCTCTTTATTCTCAGGTAGAATTCTTACCACCTGCCTCTGATTAGCGTACAGCGCATCCAAGAATCGTTCATTTCTTGCCAACGTCTGTTCTTTTTTCTTTCCTATTCGAGTCTTCCCTACTTCTCTCTTTCGTAAATAATATGTGAAAAGAGGCATTTCCCCCCAAAGAACAGATACACTCCGGATGATTCAAAACGCATATAAATTGTAAACGAAGGAAATTGTTACACGTATTCCGTTCGTTATTAGAAAGTACGTTAAAAGCACTCGAATCGAAGCAGCAACGAGCGTGGAAAGTTCAGAACTTGAGAAATGAAAACTTGCAATTTTACCATTTCCTCGATTTCTCGACCTTATTATTGCACCCATAAACGATAACACTACTTTCCATTATCTTATATACATTAAGGGCTTCATAGTTAATGAATGATTAACTTTAAAAACACCGAAAATAATGGTGTTCAAATCTAAAATCGAATCTAATCACATTCTAAACTAAACAATTTCTTATTCGATCCATGAACGAAAAACACTGAAATTTCATGAAAGTATCTTATATTGTTAAAGAAGTTGTAATAACAAACAATTACGAACGAATACAAAGATTTGTACAGGAAAAGTAAGAAGTACTGTAACAAACATATTATACTTTAGGGCACAAATACTGAAATCGTTAGCCCTTCGTATGAATCATATAAGATTTATAAGCACTTATTAATAGAATATTGCATAAACAGAATTATTAATAAACTCTTTCACATTAGTTTATTAATAATTTGATGTATGTTTTTTTTATTGTCAAGTACATTTATCTAATCTAAGTACAAAAATAAGCTGTTTGAAACTGACATTTAAGTATATTTTATACTAAAAATTCTTATTTTATTCAGTATTAATGATTGAAGTTCTTGCTAATTCTCCTTACTTTAACGAAGATAATATAAATTAGTGCATGTTTTTTCTTTGTTATAAATTTCCATAAGATGTTAGTAGAATGAAAACTTCTACAATTTCTCTCCTGATATCAAAAATGACTCAGACATTATTGTCTTTTAAAACGCAATAACTGATAAAGTGTTAAAAAAAACTGAGCTCATCTCCAATCTCTATTTCATTTGGTGTCAAATTATATTGCTTTCGCATAGATTTAGAAGCAAAGTTATAAGTATAATATAAGTATAACTATAAGTAGAAAATAATATTAAGTTTATCAATTTAGATGTTAATTCATTGTACCTCGACATACGAGTTCAATTCGTTCCGTAACTTTGCTCGTATGTCAAATTGCTCGTATCTCAAAGCGAGAGAAACAAGCACACAGATTGAGGTTTAGTCTGAGGTGGGTGTAGTGTGCGATTCCTCGTATCTCAAATCTTGCTCTCATCTCAAAGCGAAATATCGCTCGTATCTCAAAACACTCGTATATCGAGGTACCACTGTATAATGAATGAATGTATGATATTTAATGTACAGTTCAAATCTTAATACGTTTACAATATGGTGAAACCTCCAGTTTAAGAACAATTTTTCGTTGATTCGAGATAAAAGTTTAACAATAATTTGATGTTTTTCAAATCACGAGTCTGAGCTAATTTTGGATAGATTTACTTTATAGACTCAGACTCTGTTTCAGCCAAATTTTCAATCCTCCAGAAGAAGTTAATTCAAGATTAATGAAGTGAAATATCCTGTTTTTCTTGGACCCCCAAAGACAATTTACAAAGATCATACAACAATCCTTAATCTGAGACAATAAATTTTAATACATACAAAATAAAAAATTGGTATTTAGAAAAAGTAAATGGAAATGCAATTGAAACCTGCATGTCCATAATGATATTGTTTGTTTCGTTTTTAAAACTTCATAAACAACAATTTTTGATGATAAATACGAGCGTCTACAATTAGTCAACATAACAATAACAACATTTGTTATGTTTATGATGGCAAGGTTTACTTATTGCTTGCAAACACGATAATCCTGACAAAGTTAATCCTATCCAAGAATGTATCTTCTCGTTTGTCCGGTGACGCAAGAACGTCGGTTAGCAAAGGTTACAAATGGTGTTTCGGCATTGCGAATGATATTCCCAATAATAACAGTAATTACACTACTCCTGGCCAATGGAAAATGGTGTGTGTGTGTGTGTGGTGTATTTCGTTTGGCGAAGTGAAGCAACAAAGAGAACCGGAGGAGAGCGTGTGTATTTAGCAAAACGTGTTTTCCAGTTCAAGGGCAGTCAACTCCGTGACTCCGATCGAGATCGACTCGCTCTGCTCGCTCGCACCCAGCAGAAAAAGAAACCCGAACACGGCGACAAACAACAATAATAATAACAAAAATCTTGACCAGAAGACTGTATCGATTGGTCAGCAGCCTGCCTCCTGCCTGCCTGCGCTGCATATCCGGTATAGACGGTTTTTGTTTAATGAACACCACGTATTCTTGATTTCTTCTCTTCATCATCATCCTCTTCCTCTCCATCATCGTCTCTCCTTCTTTGCGTTCGTTTCTTCGCGAATCGCGTCCGAGGCCAACCAACCAACCATTGGCCTTGAACGCCAATTTGTTTATGTTATTCAAGAAACGCTAAACTTAAACCAAGCCATCTCATTTTGGTGTTTTGATTCTTGATAATCTACCTCCAAACACATTCCATGATAAGCATGTTCAACTTCAACTTTTCAACTTAATCATCAATTTCATATTTATTTATGAAAAACCGCATTTGTTACACTCAAAAACTCATCCAATTGTAAGTTGTACTTTATAACTTTCAATTTAATCATTCATTTATGAAAAACCGTATTTCTTTGACTCAAAAACTCAATCAATTTTAAGTTATACTTTATAACTTTCAACTTAATCATTCATTTATGAAAAACCGTATTTGTTTCACTCAAAAACTCAATCAATTGTAAGTTGTACTTCACAGCTTCCAACTTAAATTTTCTTTAGATCATCTGCTAACAAAGTAAATACATTCTATAACATAATAAACAACATACAATTCAAAGCCAATAACAATTTGTTGTTTATTTCAATTATGTTTCGTCACTTGTTCAGTAAATACAACAAATTGAGTTTTCATTTTCTAAATGTTGAAAAATCTAAACTTGATTTTCTGTTCTATTTCTCTAAAATCTTCACATCGCCTGTTTCTAACCGAATTAAAAGCATCTTAGGAACGTAAATAAAGCTATTAACTCGTAGGGCCGCAGCTTGGACTGTTCGAAAACCCGTTTTCTGGGATAAAATAGCTTCCTGTCGCTAAGTAACATATTAAAACGTGTTTTCGATGATGAACGTTTCGCCTCGAGACTTCATATTTTCTTCTCAGCGTTAAGAAAATGTCAATTGAAAATATTACAGCAATTCTCTTCAATACATAGATATTTTCCCATAGTTCGAAATTTAAACAAACTTTTCAACAGTTTCAATTATTGTTATGTAATTATTGTAAAATTTATAGTACTTATTATTATATTGATATAATACTTAACAGTTTTAGTAAATATTGGATAAACATAACATTATTTAAAAAATAAAACCAAAAATTCTCATACTAATTTTTGTATAATCTATTTACATTCAATAATTTTAATTTAAGAAACATTTTAAACTCTTTATTTTGTTGAAATAATTATATTTATTGTATCAAACAGACAAAGAAACAAAAATTACACAAATCTTAAACAATAACTGTTAAAAAGTTTTCGCCATTTTTTTTGGAAATAGTTTTTAAAGTTATATAACTAAATATGTGAATCAAAAGTATTAAGAAACGCTTGTTTAGATGACACAAATGAGGACAAATAATATTGTTTTTCATCAATTTGCAAAGACACGAAAAAATTGAACTTGAAGTTAAGCATTTAATAACTTTTGGTTTTATGGAAATGAATAAAGACTTCTAAGAAAACTATAAACCATGATTTACTTTCCCACGACAATTTACGAACACTACAAATCTAATCTTAATTAGAACTCTAATTAGTAAAACATACCACTTATTCACCGAAATAAAACGTGATAGTTGCATTGTTTCCAATTGAAAATAAAGCGAACAAACAAAAAATTATTGAAACGATGCGAATTTCTGAATCACAATTCCAGCGGACGTACGTAATTTATTATTCATTTGCCGTCATTGATTACGAATTACTCACACTGCGAAAGTGAGTTTTACTCGTTTCATTTTTTTGGTAAATAATAATAAAGCGTCGGGTTTCTAATTTACGGTTTGTCGAATAGTTTTCCAGTTATTCATCGAAATTTCGTTGGAAAAAAAAAACCAACAACAACAACAACATTCAGCGATATTTACACGAACTCGTCACATTTATGTATAGTAGGCCAGATTAGGTTACGCAACACGATTGAAATTCAATTTCCTGCAGATGTGTCGGGTCCAAAGATTTCTTTTCACTAAACAGGCAAAATTTTGATATAAACAAGTAGGTTTTCGTAGCAACAATTTCATTAAAACTACTGATTGAAATAACACTAATGATTTGTATAGTGTGATTCATGATATTACGTAATAATTGCAAGAAATCAAGTAATTATTTAGTTTAAAAGAGATTAACTTTAGCTTATATTTTGTTAATATAATTGAAATTTCCCAAGTTTCAATTAGTTTTATTTACTTTTATCACAATAATTTAGTCAATTACGATTAGAAGTCTTAAAAAAACTTATGTTTAGTGGGAAATACATATTAATTTAAGAAAAAATGTAAGAAATATGAGTAATCAAAACATTGAATGAAATAGATTAATATTTAAAAAAAAATATATTTTCATTTACTAATATGAAAATTGAAGTTTTTATTGAATAAAATACTGTAAAACTTTCCACTATTCATACACTGAATCAAATTTTTAAAAAATATGTATAATAAATGGAAAACAAATTATGCACTTTCTAAAAGCCGCATGTTTTCAGCGTCTGTTGAACTTTCGTGTAGTATTTTATTTTGCATACATTTTTATTCTGTGGCCGCTCTGTGTGAGGTTACACATGCGAAATGATTCCATGGGAAGCTTTTACAAAAAGAAAGAACTACAGGTAACGGAGGGTGGTGTGTGTGTGTGCGTGTAAAGCATCTGCTGTTGGAAAAAAAAACCCGCTTGCTTCAGTCGCCCCTAATTCTCAGCGTGAAACTTAAGAAGGGTGAAAGCTGCTCGAGGATATTCTTCGTCTTCGTACCCTCAAGGTTAAAAATACTACAAACACGAAAAGCCCATTAATTTCGCTCAACGAAGGTTACAACCCAACATAATTATATAAAGTCGCACGCATTTTCGAACTGTGGAAAGTGACTAATTACGAACTTTTCTCTTCTCTTTTTTTTAATAATAACGCGTTTCCTTTGGAAACCCCTTAATGACAATAATTTGAGGTGTTCAAGTGTTTCGTTGCTACAACAACAACAACAAAAAAAAGGAAAAGCTGCAACGACGCGTCCTGCACGCTTTGCGAAAGACAATTGAAACGTCTCCTTGGCACACATTGAAAACAAAGTCAATTTTGTTTTTCGTGGAAATCAATGCTTTGCAAGGGAATCCTTTAATCGGATTAAAAACTACAGTTTATCAACGAAAATAATCATATTTCTTGGATTTATTCATTTCTACTTTTAACACAAAATACTGACATTCTAGTTGTTTTTTTTTTCAAAATTTTATACTGAAAGAGTATTATATTCACTTTTTACTTACCAAAACAGATCAATCCTTCTTTTTTTGTTATTATAATTTGAAATATGTGATCTTTAAAAATATTATTTATTGCAAAAATATAAAAATAAATTATTACTTTTCATTAGTGTAGAAAACTAGTTTCAATATCTATTTTAATGTATATATAAAGCGTTGTTATTCGTGGGTGTGTTAATAATGTTAACATTCGAATAAATCCTGTTTTCCGCGTAAATGCAACAACATTTTACGTAAGGCTTAATTGTTGTTTACATAATGTGTAACCGTTCTATTTATCTAAAAAGAAACACACAGCAGCAGTATACGTTGCGACATGGAAACTAGCGACTTGTTGATTCATTGTCCTTTGATTTTGCATGAGTGTGGATCTAGTCATGAATTTGAACGGACATGAAACTAAACCCTCACCCACCCAAAACACAGACCGTTCGTTCGTTCGCGTGTTACGTCCGCACTAGAATGAAATAAAAACGAGCAAAGGACTAAAACTTAGAACTTACTGACTTGCATCGAGCAGTAAAGTTGTGATTGTTTCCCATTCACAAACAGCACTTAGTTTCTTTCGGGCTTTTTTCTCTTTCTCTCTTTATTCTAGAAGGAGGCCTTCTTCGTCTTCCGGTGAGTTCGCTGGGGTGAGAGTTCGCTGTGGCAATGCTTATTCGAGTTTGGCGATTGAAAAAAGTAAAATGAAATACTACTGCAACTCGTCGACTTTTATGGAATACATTATAATACGCGTGAAACCATAATCTATAAGGACGCTCGACGAAATAAACGCCAGCCACAGGATTTATTTTTTGAAAATCCTACCAACGGAATTAGGGTGTGTGGGGACTTGCCGTCCACCAATAGGATTACGGCGTCATCGGATTACGGGTGGGGACGAAATGCGCGCGAATCTAACGACGTATTTCCCGTATTACTTCGTGCCCGATTCAACGGACAGGAATCAAAACAAATAACAAAATGTTGCTAAAAACCAACCCTTCTCCCTTTCAATTTCGCCAAATCCGTTAATTTTGGCTCACCCTTCACAATAAGTCTTAGTACTAGTCCCAGTCCAAACGCATTCGACTTGTTGCATCTCCCCATTGTTTAGCCATATCTGAGTTATTGAACTTTATACCGTTTCTGCTCAATCTATCTTTAACATTCACCTTACAAAGGTTTACTGCTCCCTGCGAGTTCTAAAATAAGTGCAAATATTTGCAATTGTACACTACCAAATTCTTGAAAGATGTTTACTGTAATTAATCGCTTTTGAATTTTAACAACTTTTTCCATATTATTGTATGCTTCAATCAATAATAAATCACCTCAATCAATAAGAAAATAGGACTATTCGGATCTCTTCTAAATAATCAACCAAAATTGTTTAAAAATTTTTACAATATTAATTACTTTTTTCATATTATTGTATGCTTCAATCAATAATAAATCACCTCATGTAATAAGAAAATAAGACTATTTGGATCTCTTCTAAATAAGTCAAGCAAAATACAAAATATTAATATTTTATACGGAATTATAATCATACACCCATACCTTGCTATACAGCCGCTCTTTATACGGCATTTCGCTATAACGGCCCTCTTCAATGAAGGCACGCTTTCGATTTACGGCCTAAAATGTTTCGGTATAACGGCTTTTTTCGAGGTCGATTCTTTATACGGTTTTTCACTTTGCGGCCAAGTTTCGTGGAACGTATCTAGGCCGTAAAGTGAGGTATGTGTGTATACATATTTACAGGAGTTGGAACTAAAATTAACATTTAGTTTGGTTTACTTTAAAGCACATTAATACCATGTTTAAATGGATGCACATAAAAATCCGCACATCTAAATCTGCTCCTGTATATTTACAATTGTAAACTTCTTCACCATTATTTACTGTTTAATATGAAAATGCTTCTCTATTCTATTTTGTTAACTTTATACAAACATTACCTATATGAAACCTCTAAAACAAATACAGTTGATTTTATGAAATTACACTTGAAATATTCATAGACTATAGTTATACATTTTAATGCAGATACTAAATTAAGTAATTACATATAAGAAACTTGTAAATATTTATAAATAATTAACCACATTCAATAATTACTTATAAAAATAGGTAAATCTTAATAAAAAATATTGAAGATTAATATGATTTTGCTTAATTTGTGTGGAATATGTTTAAATTAAAAGAAATTCAAAAATTTAATAATTGCACCAAATAAAATATCTAATACGAATTGTTAATAAATTTATGTTGAATAATTATTGAATGAGATACAATGATTTATATTTCTTCTTATATTTATCATCACAAATAATTAGTTGAATTGAAAATATAGTTCTTTTACAAATAATTATGTTACAGACGGAAATCTTTTAATTTCAAATGTATTACAGATGTAAATATTTGTAATGTAATTAAATTAATATTGTTGACTAGTAGAAGATATGATTTAAAGGTCATTAGCCTCGATGTTTCCGTTGATTTCCTTCAGTTTCGCAACAGCGTTCGACTGAACCGCACTGTATAAATGCGGACGAAGCATCGGTGTATGCAACTTCACGTGCGCGCCTGTATTGCTGGTTGCTTGCATCTAAAGTAAACGATATTAGTTGCAGTAATTTTTCGCAACTAATTAATAACTTTTAGGTTCGATTGATTGCAATTGCATCGATAATTAGAGCGAGTGAAGCCCGTGAATCCAATAGGAAGACCATTTAAAATCAATGTTACCAAAATGGAAAATGTTAAAACCCCCAGCTGTGATGACGTAATAGCTTGTATATTATCGACTAGTCGCTAAGGACTTGAAGCGTATTAATTTTAAGAAAGAAAATATAATTATCGGTAAGTGTTACAGTGTTTTATTGCGTGAAACGAAGAAAATGACGGTGTTGTGGAAACTAAATCGCGTTTGAACGTATTGTGTTGACAGTTGACGTTTATTTGACATGAAACCACCAATATGACAAATTTCGTTTATTGCGTCTCCCCAATTCCGTCTTCTGTCTAATTTATGTCAAATGGTCGAAAGCTGGAGTCTGCAACGCAAAATATTGTTGATTTCGTGCAGTTTCCGTGTGCAATGGTTGCTCTGAATTGCTGCTTGTCGTAGGGGGCATACGCCCTGATGGTATTCCCGTACCGCCATTATGGAATGCTCGATCAATTCCGTTCTGCTATTGCCACGGTTACGATTAACGGGGAAATCGCATAAACACAATCAACAATACGAATTGCATTGTAAA
Organism: Nicrophorus orbicollis; assembly: GCA_018845635.1. Taxonomy (NCBI): domain Eukaryota; kingdom Metazoa; phylum Arthropoda; class Insecta; order Coleoptera; family Silphidae; genus Nicrophorus; species Nicrophorus orbicollis. Next base: position 515,201 of record JAFMTC010001227.1, read on the forward strand.
CAACAGTTCCTATTTCTATAAGATTCTTATTGATTTTCTCAGCTCGTACAGTAGTAATAGTAGTAGTATCAGTAGTTTCCATATTGTAGGGTTGGGTTCATAACAACCTCTACAAATTGCATTTGCTCTTTTTTTTTATTCCTTCCAATTCAATTATATGTAAACAATAGGAAAATATCTTTCTCGTCTATTGAATATATGTTTTTTTTTTACGAATTTATTTTTTCCCTTCCATAACAATAAACAATTGAATAAGCCAACACTTTTATTATTTATAAACACTCGTTTTATTTTTATTTACAATTTCATTGAAACTTTATCCCTTTGCAATTACAATACACTTACATTTAGCGAAACTTTTATTGGAGACTACACGAATATACTAATTGGATGCAATTAATTTACAATTTCTTGTAAAAAACTTATTTAAAATTGACATTTTTCAATGAATGCCAACATGGAAAGCAATAATTATTTTGAAATTAGTATGAATTTATTATATAAAATATAAGTTAAATATGAAGACCTTTTATTGTTTTTTTTTTAATTTTTAGTAATATTTAATTGCAGTAAATCTTATGATTTTCTTAATTTATTTTATGATACTATGATTAATGTTTATTTCGGAGTGAGCTGTGCTTTATAATAAAACAGGTTTTGTTTCTGAATTCTCAAATCAATCGAATTGATTTCTTTCCACAATGTCCATATTCATTTTGACGGCTGATGTGTACAATATTTAAGTCAATTTTGACTTAACGTAAAAGTATTAACTTTTTTAGCCATGGCCCATGAATATGTTGAATACGAAACCTTCCATTCGAACAGCATGGAAAACTCAGACTCGGAAGAACATTACGAAGAGCCTGAGATTGAATTGCCTAGCGACAGCAACATATATACTGAGCCAGTGATTATCAGAAGACCCCAGCTCGGTGGTAAAAGACGTGGACATTTGCCGAAAACGTCTGTGAAAATTCTGAAAACCTGGCTGTACGAACATAGATTTAATGCATATCCAACTGAAGCTGAAAAACAAATACTATCCGAGGAAACCAATCTAACTTTCCTCCAGATTAGTAACTGGTTTATTAATGCTCGGAGAAGATACCTTCCGGAGATGATGAGAAAGGAGGGATACGATCCCAATCATTTCACCATATCCCGAAGAGGGAAGAGGCTTAATCAAACAGAGGTTGTTGGAGTCAGGAAACCCAAAATGCGCAGACGGGAAGACAGTGATGATAGTGAAGGGGAAGTTTATGAGGAGGTTCTGGAAAACGAGGTTCTTGTCAATGGCTATTTGGATGGGAATTCGAGCAGGGGGAAATTCAATCCCTGGCAAGCCGATATTCATTATGGATTGTTGGATTCCAATCAATTAGCTAATAGGGGTTCTGATGATCAGCAGGGAGAAACCGAGGTGGAGAGTATCGTCACGAACGCTAATCAAATAGTCAGCAACAATTCGAACTTAATCCTCGTTAAAACGGCTTCTGGTAAAAACGTTGTGCTCAAAGTTGTTCCACAGAGTAGCCTGGACATGAGTGTAAGTAGCTATGAGCCGACCAGTTCGGAAGAACATCAATTTTCCGTTTTAATACTGTTCGCATTTGCAGGAAAAAGGCAAAAACTTTGTTCTGCAAGCCAAGACCGTGAGTGTAAGCCCATTGAATTCCACCATCAACATAAAGGAGGAGCTGCAGGACGAAGACGAGTACGACGAGAGCGAGTGTTTGCAATTTGATGACACCGGCGTGGATTCGGTGGAGTGTGAAACGGTGGAAGAGGGTGTTTTTTTGAACGATGCGTTATTCGAAAACGAAATAGCGACGAAAAGTTTCGAGGACGATGCGTTCGTAAACGAAGTGACTATAGAAGAGGACGATAAAGACACATAATTTAGTTTAAAGTTTATTTATATAACGTAAATATCTTTGGGGTACAAGCTAAGCTTTTCTTTTATTATACGTCAAGAATTGTTGCAGGAGATTTCGGCTGAATTATTATATTCGACGTAGCTTAATCGTTTCATATGTGACAAAATTTAGAAATGGTATTTAACAAAGCGATTTATTTGCAAAATACAGGAATAACAAAACACGTTATGGAAATTTTTCCGTTTTGGGTTCTGTATATATATATATATATCTATATATATAATGTGTGTATAAATATTTTGTTTCTTTCCAACAAAGAAGTAAATCAAATCTGTGTAGTAGGTTTCTAGTTCAATATACGAATCAATCGGATGTCAACAGAAGAACGAAACAAGATTGATTCCTTCGCCTATTTAAATTATACATAGTCCTTTTTTTTTCATGTATATAGTTTCGATTTTTATTTATAGGGATAATCATTGAGAAATAAGAAAATCTTTCGTTTTATTATTATTATTTTTTGTATAAAACAAGGATGTTTATTGATCCTAACAGATGATGAATATGTGTCGCTTTAATATTTGCTCCAAATATAATTAAAACAAACAAACAAAAAACTAAAATAAAATTATATAAATAAATTACAAAAAAAAAGGTATATACACATGCGCGCACCTCCTTAATTAATATATTAAGAAAAGAAGAGGAAGAATAAATTAACAATTCACTGGCACCTATTTCATTGTAGTTAACATTCTTTCTTTCATTTCTTTTCTTTTTTTTGTTCTCAAGAATCACAGATGTATAATTTATTTAAATATAATGGTTCGAAATGATAATAAAATAATAAGTACAAAGTGAGAAATGAATGCTTTCATTATTTGATCGGTTTCATATTATCTTCTTTTTGTTGCTGTTCTTTAGTATAATAATATTTCCTTACGTACTATATAAAACATTGACTTTCTAACATTTTTTTTTGTTTGTATTTTTCTCGTGGCAAGTAGTAGTAGTATATATATATATATTAGATTTTTCAACTAATTATATCGTTTAGGGTATGTCGAATTTATTTTAAGATCAACTTTTGTAACGAATACATACAACCGGCCGATATTAAGGCAGCGACGGGCACGGTTATGACCCATGCGTAAATGATGTTCCTGAAGAGATTCCAGTCGACGCCCTTCTTGGACGAACTGAAGTAACCGACGAAAACCACAGAGCCCACCTTGCAGTGCGTTGTCGATATCGGTAGTCCAATCTTACTTGCCAATAATACTGTAAAAGCTGCACCGATTTCTATTGTAAAACCACTGAAACAGACAGTTATGTAGATGATTGCAGCAACAACAATTACTTCTAAAAGTATGTAAACCTGTTAATGAGAGTACAAAACTGAAAATTTTCTTTATAAAACCGACTTGCCAAAACAAAACACGTGTACATATATTAAACTATACATTTTTTTAATGATGAATATTGCGTAATATTAATTATGTATGAAAATATTTGCGGAGGATTATAAAGATATGATACTTTCGGTGTTCTAATCTCATCTGATAAAGTGTATCTATTGGAGTACTTGTACTAGTAAATAAAAATATTATTTATATTAATTATATAATGTATAATTAGTTGTTTAATAGTAAATTTAAGTGGTTCTGATGGCTGTTGAGAAATAAATTAGATATTTTTTCTTGAATTCTATATACCGTTACCAAAAATTGTGGGATTTGAAAACATTACGTAATATATTCAAATTTCGGCTTTTAGTAAAATATCTGCTTTGTTTCTCTAATAAATTATGTAGTTAAGAAAATGTTTAAAAGTAACTTACGTAGAAGGTGTAATAGTGGTAAGATCTTCGCCAATTGTTTGAATAACTCTCCTGCCCCACAGCCATAGACCGACGGATATGCCGACACCGCCATACAAAAGTATGTAAAGGGGAGTATCCGCTGTTTGCTGGACGGAACCCTCCGTGAAGATGAGCCACAGAGCAATCAACGGTCCGATGGCATTGCTGACGTCGTTCCCTCCGTGAGCGAAGCTTCCGAAGATTGCAGTCAACACCTGAAGGAAGCTAAACAGTTTCGAGACATCCTTGTTTTCAATTTCCTCGGTCTCTGGAAGCTCGACCACGCAACGGTTCTCCCCATCCCCGTCAACCTTGATGACGCTCTTCTCTAAAATCAAAGGAAACCCACTCGAATTCGGGGACAGAGACGGATTGATCTCGCACGACAGCGAAGTGGTGCTGCTCACTGCCGGCATCTCCTTGGATTTCCCGTTCATGTAGCCGTTGTTCTTGCCGGGGCTCGGAAACTTGTACTTCGTGGCCTTATCATTGTCCAACGAAATCATCTCAGTGCTTTCTGTAATTACAGTTAATTGACGCTCGCTATACTGCGAATTTCTGTTGGATTTCTTCGGGCTTCCGTCCGGAGAGTTATCTGATGAAGTGAAATATTAGTACGGCGACTCGAAGCTGCGTGCGTGACATCTTACCATTCGATTCTCCAATGTTGAAATTGACCGAATTTTCCTTCTTTAATTTTTTACGGTAGAACGGGACTATCACCAGCCAAATGAAGACCATTGACACTAATCCAATTGATAAGCTCGCAGTGAAGGCCAGCCATAACGGAATGTTGTCCATGTATAAAAGTTTTGGTCCGTCGTGAACTATCGAGAAGACGTTCACCGCAATTGAAAAACTATAGAAAATTGGTAGCCAGCTCAGTCCGGATTCGACCGGGTCGGGCCTCTCCAGAATCCTATTCTTTATTATCAAGAAGATAATAACGGACATTATTCCACTCAGTACGGGGGAAATAAACCAGGAACCAACTAGGAAAAACAACCGTATCAAGAAGAGGACTTGGATTAGAGTATTTGGTTCTCACTTATAGTGCCCAGAGTCTTCCAGTGAAGACCATTAGTACCACGTGCAACTAAACTGAACCCAATGGATGCTCCAACAATACTATGAGTCCCAGATATTGGTAACTTAAAGAAAGTAGCTACGAGCAACCAAATGGCGCTGGCTATCAAAGAACTAAGGCATCCCAGCATCAATTCCACCTCGGAATCTTCGTATACGGAAACATCTAAAATGCCCTTCCTCATCGTATCGGAAACTTTGTATCCTAAAAACAGAGAGGTTTACGGTGAATCTACCGAATCAGTTTACTTAGTATATAGTTACCGATGAGGATGGCTCCAGCAATTTCGAAAATGGTTGCCAAAATGCAGGCCTGAGTGATGGTGAGCACTTTGGAGCCGACGCTTGTACCAAAAGAATTCGCAACGTCGTTGGCGCCAATTCCGAAAGCCAACGCGAATGCAATAATAAACCCTACCACGACCAACCAGGTCCATTCCGAGGCGAACGGTTCTAACATGTTTGAAGTAATTTATTTAACAAGATCTATTTAAAAATTTGACGAAAATAATTGTGCTGTGTAGATGTTCAGGTGTGGCCCCCTTCTTTTCCTCTTAAAGCCTTATTTCTGAGTAATCATCGTGTAGGAAGTTTACTGAAACAAAATCCAAATTTCAGAAAAGCAAATACGTACAACCGACTACAAGCACACAAAACAGGTACAGCAAACCGTGTATTAGTTAGAAATGGATCTAAAACATACAAAAAAAAAACGATGCCCTTGGAAAATAGCAATTTGAGATAATTACATTAAATTATGTACCGAAACGCCGGTTTTTTTTTGTTGCGATTCCAAACATACATGTATATGTTCGTTCTACGGATGAATGAATCTCTCAACTCTTGTAGTGGTGACAATTTAAAATGCTTTGTAACTGCGAACCGTGTATTGATTACCTCTATTTTGAGAATTAATCGCGTGATGAAAAGTGAGAATTCGCTCCGATCTGGGGGAGGGCACCGAAATAATACTTACTGAAGATTTCCATTTTCCGAATCGCAGAATACTTCGAGAATCCTGAACGACGTTTCGGACTATTGGATCTAAAATGAACGCTTATTCAGCTCACCGCAGCGATTGTGCAGAGAAGACACATTTTTATTCGTAATTGGATATACGCACTGAAAGAGTCGAATGCGGCTGCAAGTACTTTAAGACTCTCGAGTTCCAGGCAAACAAAAAATAAATAGTGGTTTATATACGCATATGAACACGGTGCGCCAAAGGTCAGATGAATGAAATCCACCAATGATGATGAGTGGAGCATCGTCGCACGGTGTGACATTAACAATGAAAAATGATAAACGTAGGTAACAATTACCGGGTTTAGTCATACTTTAAATTATTGGCACTTAATGGTAAATTGCACACAATTTCGAACTGTTCGAAAATTAAGGGAAGGCAGCTTACGCAACAGTTTTCCATCGCTCTTTGCTCGCATTTTGCGCGTTCCATTAATCGCGACTCCTTTTACACTTTGATTGTTTTGCCTACACACGCGGAATTTACTGTATTTATATACAGATTATACAATAACAATGAGCAATGTTTCAAACTGTAAATAGAGTTGAGTGAAATTGATATATTGTAAACAACATTTTAAAAATACAATGTAGAAAACTATATAGTTTATATGAATGTAGAGCGCAGAAGCTGTTATTTCAATCTGTTACACAATCGCATGAAATTCCTCGAGTAAATATTGTTTTATTTAATACTATGACGATATTTCATATATTTAAAGAAGTTCGCCGCACGCTCTGTTTACAATGTTGAAATACATATAGCATACATTACTTTAATGTATTCAGAATCGATATTTTGAAAGTATTTAATGGACAAATCAAGTATGAAAATCTAAATTAACCGAACAAGGAACTACGTAAAATAGAGGTAAATAATAATCTACGAAATACACTAATCTAAACCACAAGCGACTTCCGGTAAGTTTGCAAAATTTACAATTGATCGGATAGGAAGTTGAGACAAACGAAATACCGTTATTGTGTATTGAAAAAGAGGTAGCAAATGGTAAAGTTCGAATAGGAAATACAAATTGCGCGATCAATTTTACGCGGGAAACGGCCAGCCGCTCGTGCAGAAGCTGCTGCAACGATATTGATTTTTTTACTCCTACATAACTTGCAATTATACACAAACATATCCAATGGCCTACAAATCCAACGATCTAAATGCTCCAAGAAAACAGCGGTACGTTCGACTGGACGTTACCGGCAATTGCGATTCTTCGAGTATTTTTACATTGCATTTATTTAAATAAAAGGATTCTATTGATTGGGCAGAGCAATAGAACACGTGGTTAAAATACGTTAAGTATTTTTAAAAAAATCTACATTACACCATGCAACTGATCAAGGCTACTATGACTAAGTGCAACAATTAGAACTAAACGAATCTACGGTTGGGCTGAATTAAATGTTACTTAGCTATTTACTTTTGCAATTTCTTCAAGGAAACGCATTGAGTCTACGTTGACGCCATTGCTGAAATGGACACATGGCAACGCCGTTGGGGCTCTAACAGATCAACCCCTAATGGACCAAACGATTAGTATTTGCAAACAACCGACTGCTATTGGGATGCGAAACTCACCCTCGTTCGGTAAACTATAAAGTTTGATGAATGAACGGTGCCGGTGCTAAGAAATGGCGAACCGCCTTCAGCATATTGGCAACCCTGCCGTATCTGTCAGATGAGAAAAGGGCTAAATTTAGCGCTGTTATTGCAAACGAAACTATTCAGCTTGACCTGGGTGTAATTCCAAATAATCAATAGGCAATTTATCGCAACCCAATTGCTCATTCCCGAAATATTCCAGGCCAGCTCATGTGAATATCGCCTACAATTTTTTGACATAACTAGCAACACTGTATTCACCTGTCACCAGTCACCAGGGTGCAACAATACATTTCTATTTCTGCGATTGTTTTTGGGGGACCATGGACGATACGGTGATTTCGATTTTGGAGAAACGGGTGGCCGCTCTGGAACTGAAAGTTTTCAACGATGCTAAAGATATACCCAAGAATCAGGCTGTCGCCGAGCTTCTTCTGCAAACCCACACTATGATTGCTTCCGCTCTCAGCTGCAGAGAGAACATTGTATCGATGCTGCAGAAGATGCCACAGCTGAACGAGTACTTGAACCCTACCTACATCGACAACGAACTGGAGCTGCAAGCCAGGAGGCAGTACATTCTGGAGCTGTACCCCGAATTGAAGAAAACCGCAGAGCTCATCGGGAAGTTCGATTTGTTGAAGCTGTTCGCAGATTCCTCGAATATCTCCCAGGTCACCGATTTGTCTGATAAGTTGGAGGAGCTAACAATTACAAATCTGAATACATACGAGGAAAGCAAAACTGTCACTGATGAAGTCTTAGAGTCGTTGCAAAGGTATAATGATATCACAATGTCAATTCGATTGTTATTCGCCGAATTAGACATGAGCATATGCAATCTCGAAATGTCACTGAAACCCAAAATTTCTTTGGACGAATAATTTTTACAAAATATTTATCTTACAACTAAGATTATTGTTCATTTTATATCCGCTTATAAATAAAAGAAAGCTTTAATTTTGTTCACATTCATCACATCACATTTTTCACACTTATTTTTTGTGAATACATAATAAAATTGAATTGCACTCTGTACAATATTCATGGTTTATTATAAATATGATTGTTTTTAATAAAATTATCATGTACATGTCCTTTCAAATATTAAAAAAATATCAATATTTAAATTAATAATAACCTTTTTTATACAATTATTAATTTCAATAGTGTTTAATCTTAAATTAATTACAATTTATAATTAAACAATGCAATTAACGTCAATAATTTCTATACACTTTTGAAAATTCTTGCTTGCGCCATCTCTTATAGGAATGATGAAGATTTAAATGATCCAACATAGAAATAATTGCATTTAGTGTAAATGATTCATTTCAATTATATTATAATGAATTGATTATCCTTAATATTTGAAGAGTTTTAATTAATTCTATAAATTAATTACAATATTTATCCAAAGATGGAGTAAATATTAAGATTAAAAAAGCAATAATTAGGAAAAGCATATTCCAAAGCTCCATTTTTCTTGTATTATTAAGTGTTAAAAATGACAAATATTTTCATTTGTCAATTAATCAAAAGTATATTAATGTTATTGCATAGTGTACCCACTTTCCAGTAGATGGTACTCTCCTAATAAAAGATATTTTCAGCATGAAAAACTATGTAATATTTTCAGATAGAATTATCTTTCTAATCAATTATCTACTATAATTTGTTTCAATTCGAAATATTTATCATGTGCTTTTATTTATAATAATTATCAACTATAAGTTAATTTAAGTTTAATTAATTAGATATTTCTTTATGTATCATAATATATTTCATTTAAATAATGTTTTATTTGTTACTTTTACGATCTTTCAAATGGTCGTTATTAACACATTTGAATCAAGGTGATACTAATAAAAACACTCTTCATATGGATTGTTTGAAATGATAATTATATAAAGAAGAATTTTCCAAACTTTTCCAGCTTCATAAATCTTGACATTTTCACGAAACATCTTGTTTATTTTACAAATAGTAGCACTGAGTAAATTGCGAAACACTGACATAAGATGTAGTAATGTAGTTCATAATTAACTGTTTACTTTAAACTTAGTTTGTGTTTAGATATATTTTAAGAGTTTAATGCATTCATTATAAGAAGAATATTATTAATTGGTGAACTGTTATTTTTTTAAATGATGAAAGACCTAGATACTCAATCTTTTTGTAGGAAATCGTTTAAATGAAATGAGGTCAATTAACGCATATTTCATCCTTAGGTCAATTAACGATGCCGGAGTGTACGGAATCCTTGGCTGGACGTCCGAACATTTTCAGTTAAACCAATTGAGAACAGGCGGGCAGGCGAAATAAAAAGTTGGCGAATTCGCGCCGCACACACCATGGAAATGTTATTGATACGAAAAAAAATCCATCGCACGTCCATCCCATATGATAATACATGCGTAATTAGAAAAGCAGCGCGCTCTGCGAAACGGATTTGTCGAGTGCGAAGTAACGCGCGAATTTCATTTACAAAGGACCGAAAGATAAACAAATTGCAGACAACGGAGGACGAAAAAAAGTCAAAACAAACGAAACAAAACAAAACGTCCGTTGCAATTCGGTCATTCAAGTTTGAAAAGCTGTTGGCGAAGCAGCGCGATGTTAAGGAAGTTGATCTATTTCTCCGTGTGCTTCGTGTACTTGTTTTACATAGACGGATCCGCGTGGAAAACCGATAGGCGTAAGTTCATTAATTCATTCGAACAGATTTCAATGTAATGACTCTTGCAGGACCCCAACTTATGGGAAATAAATTATCCATGGCGAAGGTGCATCCTTTTAAGCATCCGATCAAGAGGAAGATTGTCATGTACCACAACCAGTTCAGGACTAGAGTGGTCCCAAAGGCTTCCAATATGCTCAGGATGGTGCGTCTTCATCTTGACTTCATTCTGAACTCGAAATAATATCTTCACTATAATAATTCTTATACCAAAAGAAGTTGAACCTCAGTTAGTTTAAAAAAAACGTAACTATCTAATTAAGGAAATCAAGGAATTTTGATTTATCGTGGGAAAAATTTAACAATTTATTGCAGAAATTTTGTTTTCTGATAATAAAGATATTTGAAGGTGATGTTTTTCGAGATTCAAAATTACATTTTACCGTCTATATAGTCTTTTATTTGATATTGAAAAATGTATATTTTATGTTTCAGAAATGGAATAAAAAAGCTGCAAGAGCTGCACAGAAATGGGCAAGTGAGTGCATGTTCTTAACGCACGATAATCTAACAGGAAGGTACGTGGACAATTACGGATCCTGTGGACAAAATATTTTCGTTGCCACTCATTTGGTGCCCTGGTAAATGACTTGAAGATTATCGAATGCAAAATACATTGATTTCGTTTTCAAGGCTGTTTGCGATAAAATCATGGTTTTTGGAGAAAGACAACTTCACTTACGGCAGCAAGAACAACGATATCATGGAGGTCGGACATTACACCCAGATGGTTTGGGCGACGACGCATCAGGTGGGATGCGGTTTGACGAAATGCAACAGGATAGGAAACAAGACGGGCATTCATTATTACAATTACGTTTGCAACTACTGCCCCATGTAATTATGTTATTTGCAACAATCGTGTTATTTGGAAGAGTTACATTTGTGTTATTTCAGCGGGAATTACGGTAAAAGGTTGGGTGTGCCTTATAGAAGAGGTAAACCCTGCAGGAGTTGCAAGGGTTCCTGTTTTAGAAATAGACTCTGCACGAATTCCTGCCCATTTGCTGATAACTGGTCAAACTGTCGGGAACTGCTTGCGGCTCATCCGACTTGGCTTTGCCACACCGAATCTGCGCTTGGTCTGGCGAGAAGAAGGTCCTGCGGGGCCACCTGCAAATGTAAAGGGAAAATACACGATTAGGTTCGAGTTTGTTAGAGCAAATCGCAAATTGCTCAAGGAGTTTCCTCAAATTGGAGTAAACCATCCAGCAGCTCTATTTACATTAGTTTATATAAATCTTAGCAATTTAACGGCACACGAAACCATGCACTGTGTCATATGCGCACTCGGATAACGGAAAATTGTAGAGGATTAGTTACGTGATCTCCGTTAATTACATGAATACATATTATTGTTTATTTCTATTAAACAGAGCGTTCGATAAGTTTTTAAAACTTATCAATTATATTAATTACCGGCTGTTTATAATAAAGAGAAATCAATTATTTCTTAACACTCTTCATGTATACGTTTCCAATGTTTTCTTTCCTTTATAAGAAAAAAAATAAAATAAAATGTCCCTTTCAAGTTTGGGATCTTAAATAATTTCCAATAAATCGTGAAACGTGAGTGGCAACTCGGATGAATCCAAGCATGTATTTGTCATGCCATTGTGCTCTTCGTCGTCGTCGACATCAGTAGACCAGAATTACAATGACTCTGGTACAACAACGGCGAAAACGAAAATAGTTTCCTTCCATTCTTTCGGTTTCTCTTTGTCGACCCAAAGGTTCTTCTTTATCCGTGCGAAGTGCGTTGTTTTTTCTCTCCTCTTTCTCCACTTATTTCCCGTTCGTGCCGTGCCCGATAATCCGCACTCTGTGATGTTTCTTGCCGCATCCTGTGCTCCGAAAAAATCGTCCAGGATGATCGATCTGCAGAGGAGGAATTTGCAGACCGTCGCCGAATGCGATACCATCGAATTGGACTCGCTCGAAGCGCAATCGTCGAACGTCGAAGAGGAGCAACACTCCAATGTTTTGGTAAATAAATAAATGTTTCTAAATAAAGAGGACATTTATTATGAATTTGATGTGTTCTTTCAGGACAATTCGAACGTTTCGAACGAGACCGTCATTCGACAGACCAATCAACGCAGCTTGAATCTGGATGGGATTTACAGAAGCCGGAAAGGCAACGGCAGAGAAGACGTGCTCTACGTCGAGGATATCATTTTGCCGGAAAGATCTCTGAGGACGCTGCAGGACCTGCGTGTGCTCAGCGCCAGATCTAACGATCTTCAAGCATTCCCGATGAGCATCCTCAAATTGGTTTCCCTTTTGTGCCTCGATCTCTCCAGCAACAATTTGCTTACTATACCCACCGAGATAAACAAATTGATCAAGTAAGTACTTCGTTTTCGTTGTTTAAACAAGCAACAAGGAAAGATAATAGCAGCAGTTCTTTGACCCGTTCCTTGGAATTTGTTGCCCAAGATTAACATTACGAACATTGGTGGAAAGCGTTATTTTCTCTATTACGAAAATCACTTATTATTTCCTTGAATCGCTGTCGAAATCGACAGTTTGATTATTGGAAATTACATAGAATTACGCTCGTCTAAAAATTGAAATTTCTTTTTTCATTTCTACTACCTTTTCAAAGCTAATCATTAGTTTCTAGGATTTTGTTATAAATATGATAAAACTTTAAGAACTTTTAACTAAATGAATTATAAATATATTAAAAAAATGGTATTGTTTTCTGCGATAAGACTTTCACTCTGTATTGTTGAATTTCCGTTATATAAGATAATTGTTCTGCGTTTATGTTATCGCAATTTTCGTAGCAATTTTGAAACGAAATAATAAGTGCATTTCGCGTAACGGCAGTGAAACAATGGTGTGTTGTATAATGGTGTACACCAATGATCGATAGTCGATTAGTGTGGATAATATCTAAGATCTTTTAGAAGCGTTCATTCAATTGCAAAATGGAAATTGTAATCATTGAAAAAGAGTGGTATAGAATTTTATTATTTCATGGAATTAAGTCTTTCACTTAATTTGTAATAGAGTTATAATATAAGCGCTTTCTATTAATATCAAAATTATACTTTGTTAAAATTATTGCGTTATAGAATAATAGTTAATGTGTAAATTAGTTTGCAAGATGCGATTATTTGGTTATATAATTTAGTGTACTTGATAATCTTGATTTAGTTAATTGATTACTTGAAAACAAAAATGTTATGAGGTAAAGAGTTTAAAAGTATTTATTCAATTTACTTAGGTTGATTGGTGTTTCTGAGAAAAGATAAATAAGCAAGTATAGCACTAGAAACATAGAAATCTGCGATGAATGAACTTCCGTTGTTTCTTTCACGGGCTCTTAGCCTACCGAAACGCATATATTAAAAGAAAAAGAGTAAAGAAACCGGGGGAGGTGGCGATCGTCGGGAGACTTTCAGAGCTCGTGCGCCTCTGGTTTCGGTCTGCAGCTTATCCTCCAAAACAGAAGAGATTACACCGAAATGGAGAAGACAACTGATCCAAAAATCAATTGAACACGCATCGAGGAGAAACGAACGAACGAACGAACGAACCCAAATGTAAATTGGTGAAATCCCGACGGAGATATAAAACGTCCTTGCCGCGTCCCGTTTGTGCATCCTGCGTTTCAACTTTCATTTTCCGTTTGCAGTTTGCAAGAACTTGTCTTGGATCAGAATGTGCTAAGTGTATTGCCGGCCACCGTATGGGACTTGAGGTACTTGAAGGTGCTACGGATTGCACAGAACAGGTTGGCCCTTCCGCCCGACAAATTTGCAGACATGAGAGCCCTCGTCCTACCAGTAAGACTCCAATATAATAATATCACCGCACGCATTTACATTACACAAAATCACGATTTAATTCTTTAAATTAATTAACAATTACATCTTTTTTCAACTTCAATTAATTACTTCGTACTTCGGAACGATGCTAATGAAGTAAAAGCAGTATTAATGAAGCAATCAGACTGAAGAAATTAAGGTGCATTTACGCATAATTTATATTGCAGGAAACCGAATACAAGCCCGAGAATTCCGCAAAAACGAACGTTTTGACAAACTTGAATTTGAGAGGAAATCGTTTGAAGGGTAACATAATTTTAGGTAACTATGGCGTAAGTATTATATAATTCCCTGTTTTACATAGGACTACATTGTGCATTCTCCTTTCAGAGTCTAACGGAATTAGATGTGAGCGAGAACAATATCGAGAGTTTGGATCTAACAGCCGTCGAACATTTGCAAGTCCTGCAGTGCTCTCGCAACAATTTAACGAATTTAACGCTTTATGGTAAAAATCTGACGTCGATAATCGCCGGAAATAATAGTGAGTTACGTCGTGTTGCGTGTCCGAATGTTGTCTACAAGCACTTTTGCTCTTTTCAGGGATTCAATATTTGAATGCAATCGCGCCTCCACTGAATTTGAAGCATATGGACGTGTCGTACAATGAGTTGGAAACACTGCCCGATTGGTTGTCAGGTTGTCAGGAGCTGAGGTCCTTGTTTGCAAGCAATAACAATTTGAAGCTCTTGCCCGATCATCTGTTCTGCAACGAAATGCCTTACCTGCACACAATACAATTGGCCTATAATCATCTGCAGCACTTACCCAGCATACAAAGGAAGTTACCAATACAAGAGTTGTTCTTGCAAAACAACAGTCTGTCGAATATACCAGAGAATTTCTTCAAGTGCGTCAACAGCATTAAAGTGTTGAACCTCTCCAACAACAGACTGTGCGATCTGCCGCAGTCGGACCAAGAGTTGAAGATTGAAAAACTGTTCTTAACGGCAAACTGCTTATCCGATAGGGCTCTTGATAAAATATGCAGGTTCCTAAGGAATATACGTATATTGCATGCAGCTTATAATAATTTCACAGCGATGCCAGAGAATTGCTCCATTTACTGGACGGAAATCGAAGAGCTCGTTTTTTCCGGAAACAAATTACTCAAACTGCCAGACAATATTGGCCAATTGAGACACTTGAGCGTTCTGCGAGTGCACTCGAATCTGTTGCAGAACATACCGAAACTTTCGAAACTGACGGCGTTAAGAGTGTTGGATCTTGCACACAACCAATTAGATCGCATTGACTTGTCCGCTTTGATTCCTCCCAATTTGAAGTTTCTGGACTTATCTTGTAACACTAAACTGCATGTGGATTCTCAACAATTTCACAACTACCGCACTCAAAGACCCATGAGTTTGGTGGATGTCAGTGGTAAGAATAGAACTAGTTTACCGGTAAGTCCATCTCCGTTCTGCGAGAATGATTTGACCGAGGCTTGTTGGAGCGTCGGATTTTCCGAAACATCCGGTTCCAAACAGCGATTGTACGTGTCTCAGATCAGATTGCCAGCATTCTGTAACACCGAGGGTTTGTTCGGGATTTTCGATGGGGAGAACAACAGCGACATGCCGGTTGCCGTAGACAAAGTTGTACCGAGAATTCTGTTAGAAGAGAGGACGGTTAAAGAAACTTCAGTCGATTACATGAAATACACGATGCTTTCGGCGCACAGAGAGTTACGAGATAAAGGCCAGAAGCATGGTATGAACGCTATAATCATTCACATTTTAAAATCCAAAGTGAATGCGGACTATTCCTTCTGCGGCGGAGTGAAGAAGTACGTGATGAGAATATCCAGTGTCGGAGATGCTAGGCTCGTTCTTGGCAGAGCCGCAGGTCCCATCCGTTTATTGCCGACCAAGCAAAGGAAGCAAATTCGCACCAACCCTCAATTACAATTAATGGTACCTGACCCAGATGTTACAGAAGTATATTTAGACGAGCAGGACGAATACATGATCATCGCAAATAAAAATCTTTGGGACGTGATGAACCCAGAGACTGCGATAAAAGAGGTCAGTCTGCAGAGGAACGTCATTTTGGCAGCTAAGCGTTTGCAGGATCTGGCTCAGAGTTACGGTGCCGAAGAGAACCTTAGCATAATAGTGGTTAAATTTAATCTGATTGGTTCGGATGTTGACTTGCTCATGAAGGAGCTCAGGCAGACAATCAGAAAGAACAAATTTCAGAGCGAGATCCCAAACTCGTGTCAACCTGGTTGCTGTTGTGAAGCTTTGAACAATGAATGCGTTAATTGCATTGAGAAACTGACGATGCCCATACTAGTGCACGACGATAGGTCTTCTCCGAGCGGGCAAAGTGAACACGCATGCAGTGATTGCAATTCACCGGCCAAGCTGTTTATAAACCAACTGAACAAGCAAAACGAAATCAGGTCGTTGAGATCAGTGACACCTTCGCATTTCGAAGTAGCAGAAGTGAAGGCGTCTCCGGAGAGGAGAAGTTACCGGGGAGTCGCCAAAGCTTTGAGAGCGCGCAGAGAGGAAGACAAAGCAAGGGAAGAGACGGATTCCGCAATGTCCGAGGAACAGTTCAAATGCTGGGAATACATGCTCGAACAGAACACGCAGCTCTTGTTCGACAAAGAGTTGAACACTTTGAATAAAGGTTTGAGAAGTAAAAATCCGACTTTGTCGCGCAGCAGTCCGCATTTGCCGGATCTGGGGAGCTCTTCCAGTGCAGCCGGTTCTTTTTTATCTAGGCAATTTGGAAGTGCGAGATCTTTCAATCCCATAGTTTCCAGACCTGCTTCGCGTCTGTCTTTGGATAAAAAATTGGTCGGAGGGCCGCACGCCGCATACTTTGGGAGTCTTCAGCGTTTGATGCCTTATAATCTGGAATACGATTTCGCAGTGATGCAGGAACGAGGCTTAGTTGACTCTTTGGATTTGGATCGCATGCAACAGTATTGGGGAGTTACCACTACAGAGCTTTAACCAGCCTCAATGGCTGTATATTTTTTAAATAGTGATGCATATTAAAAACTAATTAAACTGTCTGAAAACTATTTTTCTATGATATTTACACCCCACGATTAATGACAAATATAAAAAATGTAGTTTCATAACATTATTGAAACCCTTTCGGTCCCATTGGTCAAATATCTTAAGATTTTCAGCACGTGTTATTTTGGTTGCATACGTTGTCAAAATTATTTGAAATGTGACAAATCAATTAGTTTTTATCCAGTATAATTTACAAATAAAACAATTAGTTTTTAAATCCGTGAATTAATCATAAAAACTGGATCAATTAAAGCATTTACATTTATTATGTTTATTCAAAGTTATTCTTTTTTTCTAACTTTAGTTTAACTTTGTTTTAGCCTTATGTAACATAAACTTAATTTTCTTCTTTTCAATTAAGAATCGTGTCACTTACAAATCTTGAACAAAATGATCATTAGATAGACATTCCAATATTAGTTTGGGATATGTATTTAGATATTTGCAAAACTTTTTGCCTTTTTTTGAAGCATAATTTCATAATTATATGTGTATATTTTCAAAATGATTCTTCATCTTTGATAGTTTTATTTTGAAACAAGAAAATAATGAAACATTGGATTACTAATATTTTATTTCAGTTAGTGTTAATTGTATCACTTTGTCTAAGAATTTTCAACTTTTGTTCGAGAGTACTAGTAGTAATTTATACAATTTTGATATCTTCGAAATATGTCAAATACACATTATATTCAGTATTTATATATTACAAACTGGTGGTTTATGTACAGATCTCAATAATTGACACATAACGTATAGATAATGTATCGAGAGAGAGAAAAAACAAAACAAATAGAAAACAAGGTGGTGGGTAAATAAAAAGTAAGTTAGAGTAATTTATTAAAATTAAAACAATACTTGACGACTAGAATGGTAAACGGACACATATAATTATTATTAGTATTTTTTTTTTGGTTTAGATTCATTTGACTAGAACAATACTATACAGCGATAAAATTAGTATTCTCTTCCTTCGTTCCTCTCCTCCTCCACCTCCCAAACTCCAAGTGACAGCCAATAACAAGTGTTTGTGCTTAAGAGGGATGAGTTTAATTTGTACATTTGTTTCGGAAAACGCGTTGTTATCGACTGTGACTTTGAGTCGTTGCGTTTCGGCAGCGACGCGCATTCAATCATGACACACATGAACTTTGTAATGAAAATGTGTACAAGAATAATATCAATATCAAGAATAGAGTTTCATCGGGTCAGTAGTGAGCGCTGGACGGTTCGCCGAGCCACGAGTCAGGGCTCGGCGGAAAATCTGGGTAGTTCCGAGGACTGCTGTCGTTGCTGATGTCTGTGTCGGCGCCCGGCGGGATTCCATGGGCCATACCCATTCCAGCTGAATGGGCTTGACCTGAAACCGATTCCAAGTTGAATATCAAGGTCCGAGTCATTATCAGAGGATGGGTGCTACCTATTGAATTGTAAACGGAGAGCTGATCTGGGTAGGGGAAGTGCTCGTGACCGTGCGGAGGAGTGTGTCCTGGCAAGTAAGGAGGTGAGGCAGCGCCGTGAAGAAACGATGGTCCTCTCCCGTTGTGAGGAGAAGATCCGTCTTGGTCCATTCCCATGTTTACGACTGTTCCATAGCTGTCATCGCTCAAATCTGTATCGGCACAACATGAATGTACAGTAAACAAATAGGAACGCTTCTTAAAGCTACTTACCGTGATGGCTGAAACTGTCCAAATCAACTTTCATATCGTCTTTGTCCAATAGCTTATCGTGCCGAGGCGATGAACCGCCCTTCATCGATCTGAAGTATTGGCTCCATCTCGTTCGACCGGCGTCCTTCTTCAATCTCTTCTCCTTCGCTCGCCGATTTTGGAACCACACTTGCACCACCCGCATATCCAATCCTGTATCTTGACTCAACTGCTCACGGACGTGCCTCGCAGGCTTCGGACTATTGTTGTACGCCGTTTTCAGGGTTTCCAACTGCTTCGCTGTTATCGTAGTCCTCGGCCTCTTATTCGGCTGATCCCCATCTAAACATTCCGCAGCTGAAAGCAATACCAAGATTTAAAGTGATACGCTTGCTTAAACTTGGGCTATCAACATGAATGCGAGCGATGAATATGAGGAGAGGGACGATGAGCGGAACTTCGGGGACTTACCCTTACTTTTGGCAGCCTCGTAGTCCGGTTTGCAGACCAACTTCCGATCTTCCATGAGGTAGAATTCATCGCCGGTGTTGAGTTGGCGGGCGCACATCGCACACGCGAAACACTGCAGATGGTAGACGTTGTCTTGTGCCCTCCGGACGACCTGGGTTGGAGGGATGCCCAGCTCGCAGCCAGCGCATTTTGTACCGAATCGTCTGCACCCACAGCGCCACATAAACAATCGTCATTGTTACACCTTTACAGGACTTCACATATATACAAGGACATCGAAACAATGGCCGACTCAATGGAAACAGTTCCAAATGATTGGAGCTCGATTCGGACAACTGTTTGCATCCGATTCGCGGTTACTCAATCTACTCCCTAGTGTGCAATAGATACTTACTTGAAAAAGTCGTCTTTGCAAAATAACTGTCCGTTCCTCGCGAAACACTTGTCCGTTAATTGTACCCTGCAATCGCTGCATTGGAGACACTTCGCGTGCCACGTCCTGTCAGCTACCTTTAGTATAAACCTATCTAATATCAATTCATGACATCCTCCGCATTTCGGTATCGTAGCTGAAACAATAATCAAACCATTAACATCATAATCTACATATAAATTAATTACAGACACTACATCCTTCGTGTACTAAGTATATTGTCCACATATTGTCAATTTGAAGTCTTATTTGATACATTTTTGTGTCCAATTTATGTCCAAAATTCTACAATGTTATTAGCAAAAAACTTTTTTCTAATACTTTTTAGTTAATCTTAATCGACTACAACTGTAAATTAGTATCAGTAAAACAATATTGCATAATTACATCCATTTGATGAGAGATACAGCAATCATCTGAGAGACGAGCTTCCTATTGAAACTATAGTGTACGAACGAAACGGGAACCAATTTAAATACTATATATATATACAATTAAAATGATTGGATAACATACACAGCAAGATTTCTGGGAAATCATCTATAGAGATCGGTGGCACACGAAACATCTCTATATCCAATTGTCCGGGCTCACGTTTCAAACGATTGATCATCGCAAAATATGTGCGCTCCTCGCTAGTCAATATGCAACTAAGGTTCGACGCCGCATCGATACGCCGGCGTCGGTGCGTTTGTCAATTTCCCGAGGGTTGAACACGCCCTTCGAGGTGCCCTACCCTCGTTCCGATTGGAGCAGGGCGGGGCCCGTCGCGACGCCCCGTTCGCCCCCACCCGAACAGGGGCCCTTCCACTTTGCCTCGCCACGCAAAAGGGATGCGAAATGAAGTCTTTTATAGTCTTCCAGCAGTGTACGGATATATAAAAAAGGGAAAAATATATCTAGAAATACATATATATAGAAAGAGCGAACAGGGGATATGCATACATACATATATATGCTGGCTGTTTATCATCAATATCTCTAGCCCGTTTCATTTTCTACACCAACCGCACAATATTTTCCTCCCTTTTATTGACTATAAATTACGAGGACACTTTTCTCGCGCCTCCACTGAAACTCACTTCAACCGAACATTAATCTCTATACGTTACTTTTTTTTTGTTTCTTTGACCGCAGGAAGTGAGATATAGTGCTTTGTTTTTCCTGTGCCGCGTCTCTAGCAAAACAAAAAGAGAAAAACACTTGTTTGTAAACGAATATTAAATGTAGAAAGTTCTAATTGAAAACTGCGAATTGTTTCGTAAAAACACTGCCACGTGTCACGTATTTTCATTTACTTTCAATGTTAACACTTGCTATTGTTATTCAATTGATTGTATCTAATATAATGAATTAAACAACAATACATTTGTTTATATGTCAATTCAATAATTACACTTATTTCTCTATAGATAATACATTATTACAGGTATGCTTATATCATATTAAAAGCAATACAATAATTGAAGATTGAATCACCAAATCTTACTTGAATACGTTATTTACTAATAAGACAAGAAAACTAATGTTATTTTACAAATTATGTTAAACTTGCCATAGTTCTCTAAACATAGTAGTTGTTAACTTTTGTTTAAATATCAAATGATCCTTAAATCTTGGTTAGACTAAGTGACTTATTATTCTTTATAGAACAGTTTTTTAAATATTTATCATAATTATACATAAATTTATATACCTTAACAATATCATTGGGAATATATTTCTAACTACAGTAAATTGCAATACCTATTTCCAATTATTTTTTTTCCAAAACTGATATAACTTATAATATTTGACAGTTATAACGTCAAATGGTTACAATGTCAAAATACAAATGAAACTAATCAAATTATAGTGTGCGTTGACATTGCTTTATACACTTCATTGGTAAATTCAACTTTGCAATATTGTTTTTTCGATTAACATTAAAAGATAAATAGAATCTTGTTATAAACTGTACTTTAATTCATAAGCGAACTTTGAAAACTACAATCAAATCATACGTTAATTCGAAGTGTTAGAAGATAAAATTCCAGCAAATAAAAATGAAGTTTCCTTTTGTATTATTGATTACATTTCATGCCGTGAAATATGGAGAATTCACTGAATTTACGGCAAATATTTGCGCTGACATTTTTATATTTCGCCCGCTTCTTCTGCCGTCTGCCGAAATGAAGACAAAAGAATATACCGAGCCGCCCCCGATCTAACAACCTCCCACCCCCACCCACGGTTATTATTTATTTCTGTGCGGGGGAAAAACCGAAGGAGGAAACCGGAGTCCGCTTCTTGCATTATTAAATTTGACTCGGTTAATCTGGGTTAGAACTCGACGCGAATCTTCTTCAAACGCCTGCCCCTAACGTAGTTAAGCTCGGAACAATCGCGCTCTCCTCATTCGGATTCCATACATTATGCAACCGCCGAAAACACAAACCGGAAGCGGACGCACCGACGTACCAAAAAAAAATAGAGAGAGAAAGAATACAAAAAAACAATGCACGTAGCGAAGGTAGGAAGAGAGAACGCAATGTGTCAGGAATGAAATCGTTAATCTGAATTATACAAGCAACATTCTACAGCGAGCTATAAATCTCGTCTTCTATTTGCTTTTGCTTTATAATTTAACTAGTAGATTTGCGGTTTTTACACATAAACTCATCTAAAGTATATAATTATAAAAGATAATAGTTTAAAAGAAAAGTTTAGTACATTATATCGTTTATAATTCTGAGAAAAAGAAGAAATTTACATTTAACTGTTTATAAACTCTTAAAAATCAACTTTAATTGTTACAAATGTGACCAAAGGGCTATAGTCCTAAGTATATCCGCATTAATCTTAATTTGTGTCAAAAAGAAAAGCAAAGTATTTAAGGATATGGAAGAAAGGAAGTATAATTTGTACCTGTCATTAATATACATATTAATTTTGTTTGTTTTAGGTATTTTGTGAAATGTTTTTATAACAATATACAAGAAGAAATAAGAAAAGAAATGGATCGAACCAAATAAATAAAAAGTTGCTACAAATAGATAAAAGAACGTCACTAAAACCATTGTAACTAGTGAACTACACGTCAGATTGCCGTGAAATTTTGACATGCATCATCGTAAGGTTGGCACTTCCTAACAATATTATAGATTTGTCTATTAAGACGCCATCTATATGTCATCCGACCAAAGGGCTATCGTCTTACGTATTTCAGCTTATGAATATTAATTTGTGTCAAAAAGAAAAGTATTTAAGGATATGGAAGTATAATTTGTACCTGTCATTAATATACATATTAATTTAGTTTGTTTTAGGTATTTTGTGGAACGTTTTTATAACAATATACAAGAAGAAATAAGAAAAGAAATGGATTCAACCAAATCAATAAAAAGCTACTACAAATAGATAAAATAGCTTACTAAAACAGCGTCACTAAAACCATTGTAACTTGTGAACTAAACGTCAGATTTCTATGAAATTTTGATATGCGTCATCGTAAAATTGGTACTTCCTAACCATCTTATGGATTTGTCTATTAAGACGCCATCTATATGTCATCCGACCAAAGGGCTATCGTCTTAAGTATATCCGCTTATGAATCTTAATTTGTGTCAAAAAGAAAAGTCTTTAAGGATATGGAAGTATAATTTGAACCTGTCATTAAAATAAACATTAATTTTGTTTGTTTTAGGTATTTTGTGGAACGTTTTTATAACAATATACAAGAAGAAATAAAAAAAGAAATGGATTCAACCAAATCAATAAAAAGCTACTACAAATAGATAAAATAGCTTACTAAAACAGCGTCACTAAAACCATTGTAACTTGTGAACTAAACGTCAGATATCCATCAAATTTTGACATGCGTCATCGTAAGGTTGGTACTTCCTAACAATCTTATGGATTTGTTAATTGTCATCCTACGAACTTAATGAGTGTTGTGTTAATTTCAATTTTACATATACAGTGATATTTATTTTAATTATTGATAAAGATGAAAGTAGTTTATTTTTTCATATTTGATTACAATTTAAGTATTATTATTATTATTAAGAATTATTATATTGATTTCAATAACGTTGAAATCAAATATGTGAAATAACGTTAACTATAAGTTTTTGTAGTTGATTGATGTGTGTAAATCAAGTAGATATGTTGGGTTGTTTGCAATTCGATGGTATTAAGACACCCGTGGAAAAAGGGATGAAAGGCGATATAATCGAACAAAACCCCCGGAAAGAGTCATCGCTCGCCAGATTGGTGTTAATCTCCGATACTAATTGAATTGGGTCCACTTGTTTTGCTGGCAAACTATTACGCAGCCCCTGGGTCGCTGAAAAACCGTCCCCAAACGGGCAAACCACCCCACAAACGCACATACACAAACACTCGCATCAGCATGTACACACACACACATGCACATCGACGAGCGGCAGAGAATATCTAAGTGTATCATTACATTTTCGGTGGGGTTGTAGCTGTGGGGTGACACCGCCGTAATCCGGTCCATTTAGTAAATGTCTCCGTACTGCTGGGCTGCCTTGCCGAGTCGCACACCATCCTGCTTCACCACCCCTCGCAGCAACCAATCCATTACTTATTCATGGATGCGGTGGATGCTTTTAACCCCGTGTGCCTCTGGCGCGAGCAAAGTGCCTACACCATTGTGAATTCTTTAATGCTAAAGCCAGGAATATTAAGGACCCCCCCAACATCCTCCGACGGAGGACCTGCTTTCGCAGGTTTAAAGGGTGCCAGTTAAACCTTCCTAATTGATTGGTCCATAAAGTTATCAAGTGATAACCATCAATTCCATTAATACGCACCAGTTAAAAACTCCTTAAAGAAAACTTCCCTCCTCCAAATTTTAACATTATTTAAAACACAAATTGCTTTATTAACGTCTTTCTTTATATGACAACAACACGCATAATATATAATACAAAATATTGATTGAATTGAATCACCAATTAAACTTTAATGTGAATTTATAATACTGCATTTTTCTCTGTATTTTATGTTAAATACTTGTAAAAACAAATGGGAATCCAAAAATAACGATGATCGAACAAAAAGGATACGTTCTTTATCAGAAACGAGTACTACTCGATTATTTTTATTTCGTGATAGCTATCATTGGAACGTCAAATATTCATGTGCGGCTCTGATTTGCAGCTCCTTTGAATATAAGTCTCGTTTCTCCACAATCTCCCGATCGAATCGAGAGCGTTTACTTAGATCCGCCAAATCAATGCATCATTTACATCTTTATCAAGAGAGAGAGAGAAACGAACTCCTTGCGTCATCTGTCCAAAAGTTCGCACGAGTTCCTCTTATTGATATTTTGCATGATTTTCAAATTGCACAGTTCCGTATCAATTTATAGATTAATGACCAACATTTTTTTAAAAATAAATTCAACGTGTTTTCAGCAATAGAGAGAATTCCTAAAATTCCTGATTATCTAAGAAAATTTATAAAATAATGAAATTTAAATGAAAGTTAAACGAATACAAAAAGAATGATACAATAAAATGTGTATTAAGAAAAGAGAATGCTTTTGTTAGAAAGAGTTACAGACTTTGTGTCCACTATAATGTGCAATTGAAAAAAAAAACATCAAAATTGAAACGGAAGTTCACATGTATTCCTAAAGAGTGAGAGAGCAGGAAATCTGATCTCAGATCGACCTCTGACTCTCAAAATGCAACACCAGTAAACTGAGTCGATTTGTTATGATTTTAATACTAACAATCATATGTATTTTGTTATGTAAATAAACAGATTAACTATACTTGTTAATAACGGTTACAAAGGGCTATGGACCGTAGATATTTTTGCCTTAGGAGCCTTATATTAACATCAATTGAATAATACATCTATTTTGTTGTTTAATAATATCTATTATAAAATATCATTATTTTTAGAATCTGGGTTCCTCTTCTTACTTAACCATTTATGTTGGACACTAATTTGACTTTAAACTTTCTGGTCTAAGGATATTTTTGGTATGTGTCTTTATCCGAAATCTATTCATACAGACATTCAGCAAATCACCACATCGTTGCAAACACTTGTTTTTGGAACCGTTGCCCATTGACAACCAACCCCGTGATACTGTTAGTGTTGTATGTTGTATCTGGGATCGAACCCACGATCCTAGGTTTGTTGTTCGACGACTCAAGTCATTCGGATAGTAATTGAAAATTTTGTTTTAAGAACCATTCAGCAAATCACATATCATTCCGGATACTTGTTTTGGAACCGTTGTTGCCCTTTGACAACTAACACCTTGATGACTGTTAGTGTTGTATGAGGTATCTGGGATGGAGCCCAAGATCCCAGGTTTGCAGATCGACTACTCAAGGCATTCGGGTAATAATTGTAAAACTGTATTTACATCAAATAAGCTAGCATATTTTTAGGGTTTGTTCAATGGAGTCTACATATTGTTATTCGATTTTAAATCTACTCATACAGACATTCAGCAAATCACATATCATTCCAGGCACTTGTTTTGGAACCGTTATTGCTCATTGACAACTAACACCTTGATGACTGTTACTGTTGTATGTTGTATCTGGGATCGAACCCACGATCCTAGGTTTGTAGTTCGACGACTTAAGCCATTCGGATAATAATTGCAAACTTTGTTTTAAGAACTATTGTATTTACTGTATTTACATCAAATAAGCTAGCATATTTTTAGGGTCTGTTCAATGGATCCTGCATATTGCTATTCGAAATGCATAAATCGAATTATTATTGTGGAATACGCAATACGTCGAAAGTGATTTATTTAAAAACAGTTCGGTTTCAGTGCATAAAAGCAGTGCGATTTATTCAAACGAGGCGTGCAAATCCATGGAGCGAGTTTATTATATTATTGTGGATTATTGGCTCGGCCCTATGAATGAATGGCACGAGCAACCCCCTCGGTCCGAACACGACTGGCACAACTGGTGCACACAGTTTATGTTGATGCACCACCATCACCATAAAGGGGGTTCTAATGCTCAAATGGAACAGAAAAACCCACCATCTGTTGACAATCTACGCGGAAAATGTCGCAGCTATATCACTTTTTTGCCCTTCCTTTCTTTCTTTCTTTCTGTGTGCATATTAGCAACGAGCTCCGGGCGTACTTTAGATGATTAATCCTCTCGACTTTGCAGCAGCGAAACGAAGATGAAAAAGACGAGCAAATAGAAATAGAGCTCGAAAATAAGGAGGAGAGACGAAATCGTTTTAACCCCTAACCGTTTCGTTTCGAAAACAAATCAACGTTTACACCGTCGATGGGGCATAACTGCATGCTGCTGCTGGTAATTGGAAAATCTGTGCGCGCAAGGTTACGGGTAGCATTCAAGGACTGATCTTAATAATTAACTATTGACACCTGTAGCGAGTGAGAGATCTGCGCGCTGTTACCGAACGAAGATAAGTATATGAAAATACTTGCATGCAAATCAGCAATGATTATCACTTATCCCGTGCAATTGAAACTGCACAATTAGTACGGAGCATGTAGTAAAATTGTTTTATGTGCAAACTTGGAAAAGGTTAAAATGCTTTTATTGCCGGATTACATACTAATTCCGCGAGGCAATAAAATTAAAAATAATTGTTCCTAGTTACATTAATTCAGTTACAACAGTCACATTCACATCGTTTCTAATGTCTCCTTTTTACTAATGTAATTACAAGAATATAATTAATTGGACCCATAATCTTATAACGATGAATGAAAGTTCTGAAACAGGTCAATGGCGTAACAAGTATTGCCAACTAATAAACTTGAACACATAATCTCTAATACTAATTAGAAAATTAAGATCAATACTCTTATCAATTTGCATGTATCATTCTCTATCTTAGATTAGTTACGTAAACAATGTTTAGAGAGAAAATAGAAATTAAGTCTTAAGTCCATTTAATTAAGTTTAAGTTTTAAATCCTAGAAAATTTCACAAGAGTTACGTAAAAGTTGTTACTTTTGAATGTTATTTTAATTGGGCATAAAGTCCATAAAACTAAATATATCATTATAGAAATTCTCTATCTTAGATTAGTTACGTAAACAATGTTAGAAATAAAGTCCATTTAGCAAATTTCACAAGAGTTACGTGAAAGTTGTTACTTTTTAATGTTATTTTAACTGGGCATAAAACCAAAAGGAGTAATGAACTTGTGACAACCAACCCCAGTTTCCATACATATTTGTTTTCAGTTTACTTTTTTGTAGTTAATTAATCTTGTAATAGTGTAATAACTTTAAACTATTCACAAAATAATCGAATTAATTTAAATTCTCTACGTTATTGATGATAATGATGACAATTGATGATAATGATGAAAATTGATGATAATGATGACAATTCCCAAATGAGTAGAGTAATTGTCTTTGGAGCGAGGTTTAATTAGTGTGAAAATCGCGTTACGTAGATGGCTGATGACCTTATCCCTGAAGGAAAGGAAGGAGCAGCGGTAGCCGGAGACGAAAGGAAACATAAATTCAATGGAGATACGCATCGCCGCGCAAAGAATGTAAATCACAGCAGCAGCAGCAGCAGCAGCAGCAAGATTCAGCGACGGCTTTTCGCATTTCCTTCTCGACGGAAAGCGAATCGAAGCAATGAAACATCGAGGTATGAAATTGTTTTTGCGCCACTGGAGTGGCCTCGGGAGACTGTCGATAATTGCTCTTGCAATAGTTCCTTTTTAATTGTTTTCTGTACACTTTTTTTTTCCTTCATCGTGCATGGATTTTATTATGATTACCATTCGAAGGAAAAATAAAAGCAAACGCAAACTCTCACGGCTAAGTTTATTGTCAGGGTCTCTTTCAATCGATTCGCGAGGAATGCAAACGAACCAGGCGATGCAACAGTCCGAACGAAATGTTCGTTTTCAGCTGCATTTCAGCTTCATGTGCGTATGGTTTTGTTTTTTCCCTGAAGTTGCTTTGTTTGTTGTTGGAGTTATGAATAGGACACATGCAGCGTTGCAGTATTGACTGATTGACGTGCCAATATATATATATTAAACATTGTGAAAATTCAACGGAGCAAATCCAAACGGAAATACATACACATGTATGTATCCGTTGTTTCACACCCTTCATCATTTCACCAGCAAATCGCGTCTAATACAAATAGCTTTTGTATAAATTACTATAACTCGTATGAAAAATGACCTAACTTATGTTAAAGTATAATTTTGATAGAAATTAAAAGGTTTTAATTAAAAAATGAAATGTATAATTGACAAATTTTGCAATAAATTTGTTAATTAACATCTGTTTTACTAGTATTTCGTCAATTAACTAAAAATAACAGTGATGTTTTTAAATATAATGTAATAATGTAAATTATGGGAACTGTGAAGTAATTGAATGAAATGGGAGAAAAAAAAATGGATCAATCAATTTGGATGGGGAAAATTGTGTAATTAAAATGGAACAGAAGGTAAAAAGGAGAGAGAGCTGAACGTGTATGAGGAAATGCATAAAACATTTCAATTCGATGAGTGTTGATCGGCGTTGACTGATAAATGCATAAATTATTACGAAATGTCCCAATAAAAAATTCATACGGTCAGGCCCACACCCCGCCGTCCGTAATTACTCAACAGTCCATTGTGTCGCATCAAAAGAGCGACGGGGTTGCCTGTGTCCTCCACGTATCCTCCCTGATACTACCAACACCGCCACCTTCCGACTCCCGACTTTTTTAACTCCCGTGTTTACGATGACACGCAACAATGCGTTTAAGGGGTAGCGCCGACACATTAAAGATATTACACAACAATATGTTTTATTAATAATATATGGAGGACGCATATGGCACACATCTAGAAGTTAATTTCCCCGTTGGGGGGTTTGTCGCTGGAAACAGGTTGCCGGCAAACTTAGATCGATGCGCAATGTTTTTAGAATATGCTTCTCTCACCTCCACGCATCGACACTTTCAGCTGTTGTGTTGTCTTTATCCTTGTGGATCGAAACTTCCTTAACAAGAATCCCTCGTCATTTTTATAAAGCAGTGCAAGAAATTAGTTCTATATCATTGCTTCATATGTTGTGAGTTAGGCAAAAGTTGGGGTCCCAAAACGTGGTACTTCCAAATATTTGCAACCATCAAAATGACTTAGTTGTCAATGGGCAACGATTCCAAAAAAGTGTCTGCATCGACGCGAATGTCAGATTTGGATAGATTGCAAATATCGTTTGCAAAAAAGACAAAAGATATGTTGTCAGACCTCATTTCATAATTTACGTTGATTCGATAGTAGACCAGAACTTTACAAGACTCCTACGAGATTCTAGGCTATTACTTCCTTGAATACTTTCAATTTAGATCATCTAATTTTCATAATCATAAGCAATATTATATTATTCATTAACACTATAGTCAATAGCCTTTGGAACAGTTGATTTTTCAATTTCATTATTACTATTGTTTGAATATAATTTGCCTTTTTCAACATACGAGAATAGTAGTAACTTAAATAATGAAGTGCAAATCATTTCTACAATTTGTTAATTAAATTAAAATTTTGCAATTTTTTTAATGAAACAAATGTCATAAACGATACAAACGTCAACAGAAATGTCAAATTAAATAATCGTATGATCCTAGCGTTACCAAGGATACACAAAATAACAGATATTAGTGACATTTAAAGAACGTCAGTTTTTATATAAAAAAAATACGAAATTTGATATTTGCCAATAAGTTAAGTATCAAATATTTGTTATTTAATATAGTTTATTTAGACAAAGTGATTGTCTGTAACTTGGACAAAAAGGGCTGTTGGCAGAGGTATACTTAACCTTATAAATTTGCTTTTTTCATTAATATCAGTGCTTTTAGATTTACCTCGACAAAATATGCATGTTCATAATTATGGGACGTAAGACCAATGCCTTCGAATGGAAATTGGAGCACGTTGCTTGATTTTGGTATGATGCGAATCAACAAGTTAACTTCTTTGTAAACAACATTTGGTGAGTAACCAAAAATAATAATTATATTTGGTCATGTTATTGCATTATGATTATTTTCATTAACTAATATTATTAGTGTATTTCGTTATAGTGAATGAAGTATAGATACAATTGATGTCATACTTTGGTTCAATTAAAGCCGATCAAAATAGATCATGAAAAACGAAATTACTTTAAGTGAAGCCTAAGTCTATTATATTAGTCCTTATTAATTTCTGATAGACTATTAAGTAGATCGAAGCAAACTGTGTAAGTAATTTCATTGATCGTTTTGTTTTGATGAATGAACGACCATTGATTACTATTACTATTCGTGTTTAGAACTATCTCACGTTGACAGAATCGTATGCAAACTGTAACAATATCAAGTTCTTGCTGTTTTTTCCTTCTCATGAACATTTTTTGAGTGTACATGAATGATGAAACCTTAGAATGTTCATAGAGGGACAACGGCACGTGTTCGTCTCTTGTGGGCTTCGGGAGACACGCGACCGCCATGTGGCGAATGGTCGGAGTGGACGACCACCATCCCCCTTCCCTGCCCTTCCATCCTTCGACCACGACCACCGTCGGGGATGACACACTTGCACACGCAACTCCAATGTTCGGTCCCTCGTGCCACCCCCTTTTTTCAATTCCGATAAAATGCACTTCACGTGCTGCCGTTTATGCAGATGCGTCCTTATCCTCCAAAAATCTGGACTACAATACATAGATTAATCATTCAGAATACATTTTGTATATACGTGCTATCCTCTGGGTCGATCTGCCTGCAAATTTCCTCTTCACCAGCCAAAGAACATATACTCTTTCCTTTGCCGGTGAAGAGGACTGAGCCTAGAAAGCAGATAGTTAACAAGATTTCCTCTTCACTAGTAAAAGAACATATAAAGAGTGAGTGAGTCTAGAAAGATAACAAGATTTATCTAAAGAATAATAATGTTTGTTGCAACAACTACGAGAAAAAATACAAACTAAAAATAATGGAAATACAAAGAACAAAAAATGCTATTACTGCAAAAGGCTAAACAAATGTCAACAGAAATGTCAAAATAGATAATCGTATGATTCTAGCGTTACCTAGGATACACAAAATAACTGATATTTATCGAAATCGTATTTCTAGGCGATTTTTCTTATTAACACATATTATTTATTTAAGAAGATAAATCAATTAAAACCAATTTCTTTACTTTAGTCTAATTCGATGGAAATATATGTTGATTGAAATTGAAATACAATTTTACCGTACAATTTAATATGTATGAACTTACTTATATTATGTAAATTTTATTGAAACTATCAATGCGAACGCGCAATTAATTTCAATTGATTTCAGGCTTAAATTACACATGTCGACTCGTTCACGACCATAATTACTGTCAAACGATATTGAAACATTGTCGAGGTTCTGCGGTTTCAAACTTAACGAAATGCATGGAGCGTAACTTATTCGTGTTACTTATTCGAGCGAAATAAACGTGGAAATATCCTAAATTTTAGAACTTAAAAAATAAAAATAATCCAAGAATTTCAATGTCAAGTTTGTTTGTTGATGGTGAAACGTGATCCTATAAATTCTTAGCGAAATTATTGAAGGTAATGTTAAATATAACTCATTTTCAACTATGTTATATAAAAAATAACTTATAACTTTTATTTTAGTTAGGTTTATTCCAAGCTTCAATTAGGCATTGTCGAAGCATTATATAAATTATCCATATAATTGGACAAATTGGATGTTAACATTTATATAAATATTGACTTAATCGTCTTATATTATCGATAATGAACCATATGGGTTACCTATTAAGAAATGCATATGGATCTAAATTTGACTAATAATTATGCAATTAGGTGGGTCTTTTTTTTATTAGAATTTATGTTAAAGACTGGGGCATTTGAAGGCATGGTGCAGATTTGCTTATATTAAAAGGGCCATTAAAAATTCAGACCGTATGATTAGGGGCTCATTATAAGACCCGAGACCAGGTGCTTTTCATGGCCCAGCTAAAATCACAAAGAAAATTGCCCTAAACAACGATACGAGCTGCTTCATTAACGCTACAAACAAGGGGTGTAGATGTTCGTCACTTCACTGCATTGATTTAAAGTGAGAAAAACTGAAATAATTGTGTAAAAGAAATTCATGACTGCATAATATGCAACTAATATTTGCCTTTTAGATAATCCTAATTTGCTAAGCACGTGTGAAACATTACTATTTAGTATGGGAGTTAGTGTTATCGTCGGAAATCCGACCGGTTCTGTGTGCAGTCACGAACAATCCGCACACGGACGGGTCTGAGGAAGCCCCTAAAATTGGGCTCCGAGCCACGCGTCCTCCAAATACGAGTCCCATTGTCGCAGGGTTCTCCCATTCGCTGCAGATTATAATCTCCGACTCTTATTTGGACACACTAATGCTACACGTAGTCAATGACAAAGTTAACAAATACTCAAACTCCCCCGATCCACCCTTCACGAGTCCTCCACAAGACCTTTCAATACTAACGAGTTTTTAAGGATACTGCTTGAAATCCATTCTGTTTTGTTTATATTTTTCAGAAACAGCAGATGAAATTGCATTCACTTCGGCGGAATTGCAATAAGTATTTCGCAAAAGATTTCCCCGGGAAATGGGAAAAGGGAATTAATTTCCGTTTCCAATTTATACACGTTGAGGATTCACTTCTGCGAGTATTACGCTCCCCGGGGATGCGCAGGGGAGCATTATTCTACCCTCTTTACCTGTGCCCCTGTGGGGTTGATTACACAATGCACCACCTGTCTTACTTTAAGTTACTTCAAGCACGGACTATTTATCATATCACCATAAGGCTCATATTAAACAGATATACCGAAACTTTTTTGTAACTAAAATAATTCCAGTAGGTAATGGTTTTAAAATCACAATCATTGTATTATTGGATAAAGATGAGTATTTGATGAAAGTAGTTTTCCAATTCTTCGGCGAATAATTAGGAGATGATTTGGTGAAGTCAGGGGTTTCTGTGGTTCAATGGAAGGGGCTAATATCGTCGGAAGAAAAGGATTGCAACGCGCCAGATGGCTTTAGGTTTTGGCACGACAATCGTGGACTCGGCAAGGGGATGGGGAAGGAAAACATGTTGATGGAAGTCACAATGCATTTAAGCACATTCATCGGAGGGGGGTGGATTTCGGTGCGCGCGGATGATGATTATTTTGGGGGGATCAATGCACTGATGTGGCGCGCTCTTTTCTAATCAAACGGAGCTCTGACTTTTCATAACAAAGCCCTGATTGAAGCCACGCAAAAACCATCCCCAGCTGTATTTCATCAAGAAACACATACACACACACAGACGTACATACGTACTCGCATTCACAGTTCATGGCTCTTACCCCCAAAGCAATCCACCCTCCGAACTGTGCGTCGTTTTCTCCTCGCAATTCTCGCTAGCTTCTTTTATTGTTTTGTGTAATGTGATGAGTTTGACATATACATTAATATGGGTTTAGGTGCTTCAATGAAAGACCTACGAATACACCCCATATTTTCATATAGACTACAAAGTAAAAAAAAAAATATTTTGCTTTTTCCGGATATTTCATATTTGTGATTATAAGTTTCGAGAAATACCTTATAAAATATAAACAAATATGCAATACCAAAATGTATCTAAAATATGTTTACCTAATAATCTCATTTTTAAGATTTTTGACTTAAGCCACTTTCAGAATGATTGGCACATATTTTACTAGTTTTGTCACAAGAAATGAGTATTAATCACAAAATATGTGAATAAATCAACTATTTCCGATAAAAATTATTTGATGTAGTGGAAATATTTGAACTGAAAGTATAAAATACTGACAATTTTTCATCAAAAACTACAATGTAATTGTTACATATACTTCTTCTCGTAAAAAATATTGAATATTATGTTTTTATTACTTTTAAATTGAATATAAGTACTATGTTGAGAAATATCTTAATAATTTATGTGAATGTATATCTGTTGAATCAATGTTATGTTAAACTAATAAGTGGATATCTATATAAATAAGTGGAATTTCTATATAATGCCTAAATTATATTGAAATTCTAGGCTTTGTCGAAGTTTTGGTATTGACTAGTCTAGTTCCAGTTGAAAAATTCAACATTTAGATACATTTTATTTGGAATAGTATACTGCCTTTAAGGATATTATAATGTAATATCTAAATGCTTTCATAAGCTCTTACAGACAAAACTATGAACTGTATGTTTTTCATGCAAGTAAAAGAGAGGAGCAAATACTTCAGAAATAAACTGTGTTAAACTATACGATGTTTGAACTTCAAACAGTGTTAAGCTTGTTCAAAGTCTTTAAAAATAAAACTGTTGAATATTAGCTAATGGGTCGGTGACATAAAACGTAAACAAAGTTTAATGAATTGTCGATTGGGGGATTTGCCGTTTCGGGGATCGGCTTTGAAAGCGGTGACCGCATGTTGATGATGATGATGATGATTATTATTATCATCATGCATAATGGCGGACATATATTACATAATAATGTATGATCAATGCGAGCCGATGGGAGGACGAGCAGAGGCGGCGGCGGCGGCAGCGGTGGTCGATGCGTGCAGGGTGAAAGCGGGGGTGGTGGACGGGGGCGGCAGGGCGCTTCGTCGGTTGTCCGGCACTCAAGTTGATTAGAAAGGGGGCGGCGGTGGAAGCGGCGGGGTTTTTAGGCCCTGGGGGAGGAAGACCAGCGCCGCACCCGCACAAACCCGATACACCCGATAATAACCGCATCGAAAAACCTTTTCGCTCTATTGCAAGTCTCCCTTTTACTAAGATCTTTCACAAACA
Source organism: Nicrophorus orbicollis (assembly GCA_018845635.1). Taxonomy (NCBI): domain Eukaryota; kingdom Metazoa; phylum Arthropoda; class Insecta; order Coleoptera; family Silphidae; genus Nicrophorus; species Nicrophorus orbicollis. Next base: position 550,684 of record JAFMTC010001227.1, read on the forward strand.
CACACCTATCACACACCAATCGACAAACTATCTGACGTCACTCTTAAATCCCAAAATTGTGTGTTAATTTTTCAAAAAAATTACATTAATATCATTTCAAATTTATTGCTTTTTTGACAGTCCCATATGTTTTCTGAGTAGCACCAACCTTCAAACAATATGAGACAAAATTTCATGACAAGGTCCGAAGTTACTTGAGTAAAATACTACAACTGTATATATTTCATTACATTCTGACAAATAGTTTACAGGTTATAGTGGTTTTTGTCACTCCAGTTTTGCAATGTTCAATAAAACAATTTGGTGTGTTGTTATACATTGTTTTTTGATGGGGAAGAATACTATTGAAGCCAAACAGTAGCTTGATAAGCGTTATGGCGAGAAATCTAAGCTATTATGATGAATCTAAACACTTTCAACCTGAACATTTTGGTCACCCAGATTCGTTCGGAAAACATAAAAAATGCCCACAACATAGTTTTGAAAGATGACTGACATGTTAAAGATATCAGAAATAAATGTTACTGATTCCAGGAAAAGAGTTTTGGTTCAAATGAAGTTATTGCCGAAACTATGGTCTATTTTGAAAATGTAGAAAAAGCATCGAAAAGTTAAAGGACCATTGGAATGAATGTATCACTGTTGAAGGAGAGTTTAAGAACAAAGTTGAATTTAGAAAGCAAAAGACTTATTAGGTTGATGTGAGGCTACTGAAAAGTGTTAATCTTGAAATCTTATAGATTTTTTTTAATTTTGCAAATATCTCTTCAGATTACGGTAATATAAGCAAATACGGCACGAAATACCCGATAAAATCATTTTACAGATTGTTGACTTGGAATTTAAAGTGTAATGATATGAATCCTATTTAAAATTGTATACGTAACATCAGAAGCGATGTCTTTTAAAATCTTGTACTCATGTTTATAATTAATTTGCTAATTGGAATATGCGCATCGGTTTAATTTAATTCTTGTTTATAGACAGTCGGGTAGACATCTCATGTCAGAAACGAATTTTTAGGGTGGATAGCGTAAATAATTAGTGTACGGAGGTTTCAATGAAGTCCCAGTAGAATTAATCAGTAAATATGCTCGACGGATAATAATATATGGTACAAATTATACACCCACCGAGCGAGAGAGAGAGAGAGAGAGAGCGTGCTTGCGTAATGGGAAGGGGCCACCCCTGGCTCAGACCCAGCACGTACAACATTCGTCGATTCGCCCTTTATGTAAACTGCAGTTTACCGTATATTAAACCCCATGCGGTTTGATTCCCGTCCATACACACGTTATATTTATTTATTAATTTCAATACTGTTTGCTCTTCCCGGCCCTATGATTTTCACTGCACAATGTTTGATCGTACTTGATTTAATTAAACAGAGGATGAAAAGAGAGAGAATGAAAAGAACACACGTATCGGATCGTTAACAATGTTTTTAATTACTCGATCGACGTGGATGAGGAGACCAAGAAAATGAAGAACGGACGATAGGGCTTCGATCTCGATTGGCTGCAGGCAGCTGCGATCCGCGGGTGGCCATGCCCAGATCCAGATCACTTACGCAGATAGCAAAGTCAAGTTTCCCTTTCATCTGTTCCTGAAACTGACCCTCAAAAACCAAACCCATCTGTCTTGATGATTCACCGATCAGAATAGACTTGTACGTATTCTTTTAAGATTCTCCACAACAATACCGAATATAAAAAGAAAGATCCCGAAAGATCCCGAATAAATGAATCTCGAAAAACAAATGCGTTAATGTTTGTCGTTCGGTCGTGGTCAAATTAAATTAAATCGATTGACACAAAGGGGTTGGTTTTTGGGCAGCGTCGTGTGCCCGGAAGTGAAGGATGTCCGGGACACGTGGCCGTAAGTTGGATGGATTCAAGTGCGGCCGACGGTCGTTAATCGGCCGGGATTACCCCGGCGCGCCGCCTCCCTTATTCTCTGTATGGCCAACTGTTGACGACGAACAATGCCGTTTCCGGTGCATCCGGAAACCGACTGACACGGATTCTAACAAATGATTCCTGTGCCATACAACTTTCGACACAAAATGTTGACACTGAGAATCCAACTCGCACGTGTAGTAACATACAATATATTATTCATTTCAAAAATGCCCGAAAATGAAACGTATAAAAATCATTTTCATTTTCTTGTGTTTAATACAAAAAAAAAACATATTATTAATTGCAGTAATCATATTGATGTTCGTTTATTTTTATTCCATTTTAAATATTCGGAAAATTAATGCAAATAAATAGAATTTGCTAATTCTATTTTGATTCCAATTGCATGTTTATTTACTTTGATTTCAGTTTAAAATCTAATTAAAACCAAAATTATAACAAAAATATCCGAACTATGTACTTATAGTCGATAAAATTATGCTGATTTCAATTCAATTCAAAGTTCGACAATTCACATACGTCTATTATTCAACGTGTTAACGTAAACAAATATTTCAAATTTCATATACTTATCACTATCGTTATGTAATTTATTATTGGCTTTTTCAATTTATGGTAGAAATGTTAAAATAATGAGTTTTTTTTTATTGGATTTTTATCAAAAATAACATTATCAAATCATCTAAATATATATACTATTCAAACATCCACAATATTAAATAATATTTACGTTTCTAGAAGTTTGTTTTAATTGGAAAAGTTAAGTAATTAAATGGAATGAAAACAACAGAAACTTTATAACAACCAGAGGTAATGTATATTTAAAAAAACAACATGTTTTCTAGCTTTTACAGAGAATGTATAGATTATAAATGTAGTTTGATTGTAATGTTACTAGTAAATAATTTGATGTTTTCGAGATGCAAAAACTGCTGAAACATACTTTAATTTAACACAAATTCACTGATACATGTGTCAAAGGTTACGGATGATTACTCTTTTATTTTCAATAGGACGAAGTCATGAAATTGCTCTTGGATCTAAGCCAGGATATAATCACGTAGTACAAAGAGAATTATTGAGTAATATTGCCATAAAATAATCTTATTGTTTCGTTAGCCCAATTTCGACTGTATCGAAAAAAAATATGTTGGTAAAGTGATGATTTGAAGTAAGTTAATTTGATGATACCTATATGGATTTACCACAGAAGATGGAACCCGAAGAGTTGACATATGAATGTCTATATGAGTATGAAGACTTTGTCGAAACAATTGCTACAAGTAAAGCAAGAGTGAGAAGATGCATTCGTCACAAACCAATAGAAAACATTGCGTAGTATTTGAAATGTATGATCTAAATGAGTACAAATAATGGCATATGAAGAATGGTCATTCAAACAATGTAACGAAACATTTGATCTAAGTTGGTGCATCATATAGAGGTTTAGATATTTATCGCAATTATGGTTGTCGGGATTTCGAATGTCGAAATTATGATTTTCAGGATTTGTAGACCTCATTCTGTTATATGCAAGGTAATAATATTAGTATTAAACTTATACAATATGATTTTTCAAGTCGAACATCTCGAGTAAACGTGTATACATTGAAAAACATAAAATATGTGGATGATATACAAAGTCAAATAGGTTTGAAGCGATAATAAAACTCAATTGGATCAAATAATCTTGGTAGTTGTAGGGAATTGGGATCTACTTGTAGTAAGTGATTTGTTGTGTATTGAATGCAAACGGTAGGTGGAGATGGGTTTTCGTCATTATCTCGCAATTTCATACGTCTTGCTACGATAAAGTAAAAATGATTTCGATGTTTACATTGGCTGATAAAACTGCTTGTAGAGGGATCTTGGAATAATATTGATCTTTTGATTGTCCACATTAGGACGGTACGATTTTTTTGTCGTAACCGTTCGACAAAATCATCATTTCCGGAGCAGCAAAATGTTGTAATGACGATTATTCGGGGTGGCAATTAAATCGGCGTTTCTCAATGGGTGAAATCAATTGGAAAACTAAGCGAATCAATAATTCAAGGAGTAATCGGGTGTTGCGGCTTTCGCTGGTTGCGTTGTCTGTTGCGGCAGGAAAAGAACGTCGATTGTAACCTAATTATCCCCCTTTTGGCGTAGCGTGCGTGGATCAGGCCTCCGCCACCCCTGCGCCTCCCTTCGGGGGCGAGCCGGGGGC
>JAFMTC010001227.1:563886-602019 GCA_018845635.1 Nicrophorus orbicollis
CCATAGATCGCTACGTGTTAATTTACACAATTGTCTATTGTGACAATTGCACGATTTATCGGTGCAGCCAATCGATTAAGTCGACCGCATCCGGCTTCATCGAGTTTAGAAAAATTTCTGTAACGGCACTACCTCATTAAAACCTTTTTGTCTTTCCACTTACAAGATTGCAATTAATTCATGCTAATCAGTGCTATAATTAACTAACTAATAAATCATGCATGTATGCATACCTCGTCGTTTAACGAAGAATTCAATTCGCGATAAACAAAAATATTGTTTGTTTTGAAGACATCTCCCTATCACCATTTAGATTTATTCACAATTAGCAGGCAGACAATATTCCAGTTAAACAATTATGAATTGATAGTGCAAAAACAATAACAAATTATGAACTTCGTTTAATTGCATAATTGCTGTTTACGTGCAGCATTCTATGTAAAGATTCTTAAAGTCAAGGAATTTCTAATATTATTGATAAAATATAACCATTTTTTTGAAATTAATGAAATTTCAGTATCCAATTGAAGTATTTGCTTAATACAATATTCCACAGTAGAACTAAATCGAAATATCTTTATTTTTAAGCAAAATTTTTGATGTTATTGTTAATTAAGGGGGGACAAAAACTATTATTAATAATAACATTTATTGCAACAATAATTACAAAAAATAATAAAAATTAAGAAATACAAAGCAAAAGGAAGAATAAAATGGAATTCTATTGCTGCAAAAGGCTATAAACCATTAGTATTTGCGATATTTGAACTAAAAGATTCTAAATCAAATTAGTAACTCTATTTTTTATTACAGAGAATAATATAGGATTACTATTAAGTAACTTATTGTGTTAATTAAGTTTTAATTTAATAATTTATTAACTTTGTATGTTTTCTTAATATATTTTTGTGTGAAAGTATCGTGTTTGTTTGTCCTTAATTATATATAATTTATTCTCTTAATTTAGATTTAATTTAGTTTATAACCAAAACCAGAGTTTGGAAACATGAAGAGCATTAAAGTTTGTTACGGAACGGGGAAAAGTGTGCCATCGTCAGGCGCGGATAGAGATAGAGCAGTGCAAAAGTTTTCCCACAGTAATATGGTCCACAAGGGTGCAATTTTTGCAACAGTTAAAATCCATTCAGCGGGGCTCTCCGGTCGGTCTCTCTGGGGCGTGATGCGTTATAGTTTTTGAAGAGGGCAGTTAAAATAGAGCGGCGGCCGTTAATGACCGAAGTTTTAGACGCGGGGGTGGTGGATAATCGGGAGAGAGGCGTCGCGACGGGGGTGTGCAGATGACGGGCATGACCCCCGAGAGATGGCGTAGATGTGTGCGGGGGGACCAGGACCATCCAGGACCATCCAGGTCTAATTGCATTACACCGAGAGTTCCGCGCTCCCTCGTGATTTCATCTCGTCCGATTTCTCACGCTCGCACTTTCCAATACCGGTAACCGGTTAAAAATAACGGTATTCTCTTAAAGTGCATCGGTATTAAAGTAGTTGCAAAACATCATTATAAAAAAAAGAAGACTACATTTACTATAACAAAACTTAAAAAAAAAACTAATTCCTTTTGATGGAACTTTATAATTAATTAATTAAATGTGATATGATACAAACATTGATAATAGATCAAACATAAACATCTATGAAAGATTTGAAACGTACAATGTTTACCTATGAAATGTAAAGGAATACTTTCTTGACTGAGAATCTTTAAAACTTCTCTTGTCGTTAAGATCATTAAATCAAGAAAATCAAGTCTGTGATGACTTAATAAAATAATATTTTTCAATTAAAACCTTTAAATAAGGATACAAACATTGATAATAGTTCAAACATCTATAAAAGATTTGGAACGTACAATTTTTAACCAGGAAATTTAAGGGCATACTTTATTGATTCTCAGTCAAGAGAGAATCTTTAAAACTTTTCTTGTCGTTAAGATCATTGACTAATTGAAAATCTGTAAATCAAGAAAATCAAGTCTGTAATGACTTAATAAATTAATATTTTTCAATTAAATCCTTTAATTAAGTGAGAAAATTGCCCATATAAAATTGTGATTTACTAATGATAATTTACAATCACATTAACAAAATTATGAAATATTCACCTATTGAATGAATCAACTTTTAACTGGTATTACTTCTGTGTTCTTAAGCAACCAAAACACCAAAAAAAAACGAATTTTCATTAAATTACACGGAACAAATATACAAGTTAGTATCGTTCTGAGTTATTTCTGTCCGAATAATCCGACGATCATCTCAAGTGGCAATCGTTTTATCAGCGAGATGTGAAAACAATTGACTTCCAGTCGACGCTAAACAAATGCCGACTTCTGCCTGTTGATGACTATCCGTTGCGTCATACAGCAGCATCCGTCTTCTGTCTAGCCGTTCGTTCGTATGTTTCCCATTCGTAGATTACAGGATTCGATTGTAGATTTAGGTAATCTGTGGAGTTAATCGCGGATTTGTTTGCAAATATTCCGATTTTTTATCGTACGTTCGAAAAAAAGGCGTATTATTAAGGTGTTTAGGATAAATGGAACACATTATCAGACACGGCAAATATTAGGGTACAAAGCAAACACGATTTTTCCCATAGAAACATCTTTTATCATGAATCGAATTGAAGAATGTCGACGAATTGTGTCAAGTAAAACAAATATTAGTACATTTTACTGAAAGATTGAAAGTATATTACAAAAAAAAGTAACAATAAATTGTACACCCATACCTACGAAACTTGGCCGCAAAGCGAAGAGCCGTATAACGAATCAATTATTGCGCTTGCGCAATACGTAGATATATCGACATAGAAAAAAAGTTATTTTGTCGTTATAGCAAAACATTGTAGGCCGTAAATCGAAAACGTGCCTTAATTGAAGAGGGCCTTTACTAGGTGTACTAATTATGTAATCGTTTAGTCTTAGCTAAAGTTAAAATAAGATAAATTAAGAATTCATAAAGTTCGAGTTTGAATGTATTTATTAAAAATGTAGTTTTCTTTACAATTTATATACATTGTACAAAGAACAATGCAAAACTTTGTAAAGTAATTATCAAACCAATGTAATTACTACTAAATCATAAAGAAGACATTAAGTGTTGTTATTGAAAAATGGTCATAACATAATTTTTAAGAAAAAAAAAGGTGAGGCAATCTTTTAATGAGTACTAATAATAATTCTCAACTAAGAATTAATTAGTACACAACATTTTCAATTCTTTGTTAAATCTCAAATACTATTATAATTATTAAATGTATTGCAACAAATACACGAAAAAATACCAAACTAAAATAATACAAATACAATAAGTCAATATAATAAATTAATTATAAACTAGGAATTACTAATATTTGAATACATTTTGTAAACTGTTATCAATTTATAGACGAAGTTATGAAAATAATATAAAAGAGTGTTCTATATGTATTTTTTTTATTGGATATAAAGAAACTGGAGGATAAAGTAAACCATAAATTCCATCATGCAACTTCTTCGTGTATGTTTTTTCGTAATATGCAGAACCTTTTTTCGTCGTTGCGGGGTTAGATTTAAGTGACTTGAAGATGGGCCAGCGAATAAAATATGGCAATAAAAATGCGAATGTCTTTTGTTCGATGTGTGGGGGTGGGGTGTATATGTGTGTGTGTGCGAGTGTGCGAGTGTAGAAGGGAGGAAAATATGAGCGGAACCTAATTCAATTGGAACACCCCAAGCACGGGGGTGCCCGCAAAGGACGCACTGTTTGACTAAGCGAATTAACAAGCAGCGTGCAGACGGCAAAGAAGGGAGAAAGAGAGGAGGCAAATGAGAGGAGCAAGTGAGTGAGAGAGAAAGGGAACATTAAATAATTAAAAATTATTACGCCTCCGGCTTATGGACTTTTCATATTAATCCATGGCAACGAAAGAACGAAACCAGAAACAAGCAAGCGGCCGAATTAAAAGCAAATAATTTGCGAGCCGACGAAGAGAATTCATCCGCAAATCTCGTATTCCCTTTTGGACTTATCCGCAGTTGTTGCTGAATTCTTAAAATACAATTCCGCTCGTTTCAAGCAAATTGCATTCAACACCGGATAACTGTAATTACCGTATCTTAGTTGAATTCAACCTTGCTTAACGATTCCAACTTTGGATTCCAGTCTGGATGGATTAAGCCCCCACACAATTTAAACTTCATTAGAAACATTCACATTTAAATTTAATGAAAACATTCATTATGAACCAATTCATGTTCAGAATAACACGAGTTTTATGAAATATGACATATCTCGCTTTGCGGCCTAGATACGTTCCGCAAAGCGAAAAGCCGTATAAGGAATCAATTATTGCGCTTGCGCAAGATTGGCAACATGTAGATATATCGACATCGAAAAAAGCCGTTATAGCAAAACACTTTAAGCCGTAAATCGAAAACGTGCCTTAATTGAAGAGGGCCGTTATAGCAAACTTTACTTATTTTACAAAATTTAAATATTTATTGATATTTTAAACCAATTATACGTCTATTGATTTATTGAATATTTAAGTATTCAAATTATCTGAAATTTGATAGGCTACACTTGAGCAATTTTCGATTTGAATTGTGAATTATACGATTTTCTCGTGAAGATCTGAACGCAAGTTACAACTATTGATAATATTTCTAAAATTTCGATATGATATTGATAATATAATCAGACGCAAATTGTACGACGGCTGTACTCGCTCGTAAACACATCAGAAACTGATGAATAATCAATTTCTCAAATACTACCATTGTTTATGCAGAAAAGAAGGATTATGCTTATTATTGCTTTGTCCCGAACGCGTAACACATAATTGTTCCGACATTACGTAAATCTCGTACCATTCTGAATAGGTAATCGTGAAAATAACTCACCGCAAACGCAATTAACAATCTCTGATGTAAATAAAATAGTGTCACTTAATTGCAATAATAGTTACGTAAACGCAATCACCTTGAACGAATAAATCCGAATCCCGGTTCACCTCTTCTTCACCCACCATCAGCCACGCACTTTGATCCGTAATAAAGTAAAATCACCGAAACGTCACAGTTTTGACAAATATTTACAAATTATTTGAAAACAAATCAAGTGCTCTGAGATACTGTTGTAACGGATGCAACTGTCATAATAATTTATAATTTTTGTTTAATTAATGTCAAGTTATTATTTTCATACAACGATGAATTAGATCTAATTCACTTTTCATTCTATCATTTAATAGATTATTTAACTGTTGGTAACGAATGCTAATGAATTAGTTTGATATCTTAATAATGAAAATGAATTGGTTTGGAGAATGTCAGTAAACTAGTTATGATTTATTTTATTCATCCAATAAGAATTTCAATTGAATAACTGTATATCATAAATTTCTGATTACTTTTCTTAATTAAAATTTCTTGTTCTTTTAGTATACTAACACTATGTACATAAGTCTTTATTTATGAGAACTATTGGCAGTTAAATAATTGGGGAAAGTTTGTTAAATAATGAGTTGATTTTGATTGTGAAGTGGTTGAAAACTAAATCTCCTAGTAGATGATATAACATGAAACGTCTATTTGTGAAATCGTTTAACTTATGTAATATTCCGTATAGTTTGACCAAATATACACAGTCCAGTGTACAATTAAGTAATCATTTCATCAAAGTGTATACCATAAAACACACGAATTTATAAGATTTTCCGTAGATTTTATAATTCTTTAAATGGAGAAATGTGCTATATTTGTGTGTATCATATTCAAAGCAAGGATGGTACTATTCACAAGCATTATGAAAAGAAACTTTAAAAGACACTTTTATTACTTTCAAGCTTAAATAAGTATACATGAAAGTTAATAAAACTTTAAGGTAATTAATGAGGGGGCTTAAAGAAATCTCGACTTTTATTTTTTTCGATTTATCCCTGTTTGTAATTTGCGGTGATTTATAGTCATTCGCACTCCCCTTATAAACAATTAGCTCGACAATGTAAACACTTAGGAAGGACGTGAATGTCGATGGCGAATGCAGACTCCGTGGGGGATTTAGGGTACTATAATATCAAGTCCCGGGAGAGCGAGTCCTCCCGAAGGATGGAGGATAGAGCGAAACTCCCTTCGAGGGACGCGTGAGTGGGAAAAATGAAAAAGTGAAAAATTGCGCGCAAGACGGAATAAATGAAAGCAGTTTCTTTCTCCCCCTTCTTTTTTTTTTGTTCTTCTTCGTTTGCATTTTCCACTGGCGAAGAATAAAATACGACCCCCGCGACAGTATAATTCAGCTGCATGAGGAATTCAAACATCGTTTTCATTCTGAGGAATAAGAAAGTAAAATATTTCGAGAGCAACGAACGTTCAAAATGTATGTTATGTAAAGTATGGTCTCCAATTAGTAATAAGTCGGCTATGTTTAAAAATTAGCAATGTAAGGGTTATTAAAGTTGTGAAAAAAATGTGTTAAAGTTTATTTTGTAAATGAATTGTTTTACATTCAATGTAATTAAAGTCATTTTTGTAGTGGCACAGAATAAATAAAGTCCACCTTATTTATGTGGATAGAAGTTGGGGGAGCGTAATAAGTGTCCTTTATCAGGATGATGTATGTACGAGCGCGGTTGCGATCATCCGGGCAACTTTACAATCAATCAACCCCCTACACGGCGCGCAGCATTCGTCCTACGAGAGGGATGATTAATGACAATGGAGCCGACAACATCGCCTCCCGCTGACGGAAATACCAACAACAACTGGAAACAGGAAACGCGCGCGCCCGGCAAATCCAATGACATCTCACATTGACGTTTCATCATCATTTGAACTCGTTTTTCTATTACATTTTCGAGTATGTTCAATTTGGACACTCTGACCACGACCGCCAACGATATACTAAACGAGGACGAAGGAGGATACGTCGAGGCGCACGACATCCGCTTCACGCCGAAATGCTTGGTTTTCCGGAATCCGTACGAAGGTAAAAAGTTCGAGAGCAGCTTAGTCCTGCAGAACGTTGGACGGAAGCCGGTTTTTATCAGGATCATCGCACCTACATCCTCGGTAATACAACTGAAGCAGTTCCTGAAATGCATTTTAAAGCTCGCTTTACAGGCCGTTAAAATAAAGACGCTTAGGCATGGCGCGTATTTAGCTCCCGGTATGAGTATTAAAAGGATTGTAAAGTACACGGCAGTTATGGCCACCATCACGAAGGCCTGCATCATACCAGTCCACATAGACAAACATTACTTCAGCTACAACATCAAAGTGTATACAATATGCAAACATTCCACTTAGTAATCGAATTAATCCATTTATTTCTCAGGCAATTAGCGGCTGTCGTATTGGAAACTATACCGAGGCTCATAGATTTCGGGTGCATAGACGCAGGTCCGACCACGTCGAAAAGGAAATTGCTGCTAATCAATAGAGGCGTGAAAGCAACGAAATTCGTGGTCGATCTTGGATCGAACGAATTGAACATTATAGTCGAACCAATGCGGGGGATTTTAACGGTAAAAGCATCCATTTAACGTTTCACAGAAGCATTGCATTCGAGTTTGTTGTAGAGCCGGAGTCAGGTGTTGTTCCACATAGAACTGAACGCGATGATAGAGGGTCAATACCAAACGGAATTCTGGATAATTTCCGAAGTGCCGCTCTGCATAAAAGTGTTCGTGACCGTCGTCTTTGGTAAAATCGAAGCTATACACAAATTCGCAATGAGGCAGTTCACTTTCATCCATTTCCCTAACACGTACTACGGTCTGAATAGCGTAAAGACCATGATTTTGAAAAACAACAGTTACATCGGTACCATGTTCTGCGTCACCGCTGAAAAAGAGGGCGAAGATTTCGTAAGAACTTGCAATCATCTGTTGAAATGAAATAATGCCATTTTGTAGCACGTGGAAGATATGAGGAAAACGGATACCGATTACAGTTTCTTCAATGTAGTTCCGTTCAGCGGCAGGCTTCCCCCACGCGACTTGAGAGCGTTTTTCTTCATATTCTCACCAAAGTTACTCGTAAAGTCGCAAACTTGCGTTATCATGGCCATGATCAAAATCAATAAGTTGTACTGCAAGGACTTAGATTTAACATTATACGAAGGTAAATTATATAAATGTCCCAAACAATCTTACATTTTTACAATATCAGATGATCTGTTATTTGATGAACCTGCAAAGCGGCCTTCGAACTCTCTGAGATTAGAATCCAACGCCTCGATAATACCGCAGCAACACGAGTTGATCACTAATGCAGAAATACCGCAAATGGAAAACAACGAAGATGATCCGGAAGATTCGGTGGACATCAATAAACCGGTGACGTTCTTCGAAAGCCATGTGCGAATATTGTTGCACGGAGAAGTCGAAGAAGTTTCGGTCTCAATCGTACCCGACGAAATCCAACTTTCCGATTTAGTCGTCAAGCAGCAAGAAGATCGGGTCGTCCAACTGACCAACAATTCGCAGAATCTTCCGATTTACTGCAGATACCGAAAGTGCGCTTTTGTGGACGTGCAACCAAAATTGATCATGCTCAAACCTTTGGAGAAAAAAGACTTGTTGGTCGTTATTACAGCTAGGTCATCCGGCACAGTGAAAATGACCGTGAGCTTCGATTTGCTCTACTACGACCATCCCAATTTGGATAAAGAATTAAAAGTGATCGGAGAGGTCTCGTTTAGTTTATCAATTGAAAACACAGTTGCAGAAATGAGTGTTTATCCGTGATTATTCTTCTCAATCGTATTTTTCTATACATATTTCAATACATTTATTTTAGTGGAAGATGCACCATAAAAGATGCTTGCATCCCGAGGTTGGGTAATAACGGTGAATACGAGCTTACTAGCAAACAAATAAAAGTTAAAGAGGAGCTGAAGGATTACTTCAGGAAATTTATTAGGAATCACGCCGAAAAGATGCGTAAAACTCTTCTGGTACCCGTTACAAAGTTCGAAGATTACGAAATATCAAACGCAGCCTACCGATGTGAGCAGTTTACGATTAAAAGTATACCGGAAATTGTGATGAGCGAATTCATTCCGTTGACTCCCTTGGAAATGTTCAATATCAAAATTAAACCTAGAAATATGATTGTCGAAAACGTAATGCGTAATGTAATGACTTGCACATCGCAGTTAATTAACTTTATTGAAATTGTAGGTTGTAGCCAAATCGAGATTTTTGCGAAGTATGAAGATAATCAATAACAATATGTTTCCGGTGAGAGCATATTTGAAGCCGCACAAGACGCACAACTTTGTATTTCCGTACGGTTGTCGAAAGGAAATCAGCGCGTTCGGAGAAGAGGACGTGTTTTATGAATGTCTCACAGAGAATACCACTATTCAAAACCATATTCTCGATGTTATCATCAACGAAAACCACGTTTATGAAACATCGATTTCCGTTAAGCTGGTACCGAAAGTTTTGCATTTCAGTTTCAAGGATGCGGTTTTCCAAGAAGACGAACCACCCTACAAGTATCTCGAGATTTACAATAACGTCAACACTGAAATCTACTTTGAATGGGACATTCTGGCCGATCTAAATGCTGAACCACTGAAAGGCCTGGTCCGTCCCGGGAGAGCCTTGACCTGCTTGATTTATTACGACATTGCTAATTGTTCGGTTAATAATTACGAACTGCTAATGAAGATGGACAACAGGAGGAGTCAAACTTTTCGATTTATTTTGGACAAACTGAAGTATGAAGTGACGTTCGTCGATGAAATAGACTTCGGTGATGTTGGCATTAACGTGAATTCGAAGAAGAAAGCGGTTTTGAACAATAACAGCTTCGAACCGCTATCATTCGAGACAAATATAGATGACTTCGCAGATGGTTTGAGAGTGTATCCAAGGGATGGGATCATAGAACCCAAGTCCAAGAAGATATTCACGTTTCAATTGCTGCGGCACGCGGTCGGACCTATCGAAAGCAAAATGATCATAAACGTGGCCAACACCACGTTAGTTTCGGTGATGATCAGAGGAAACGTTGTTTATCCAAAAGTACAGTTCAACCCGGAAATCATCAGGTTAAAGAAAATGTCTGCGAGTTCCTTCGACGTGAAATGTTTGAGTGTGAAGAACATATCGAACATAACTATTCTCTTTGAATTTGAGCCGGAGAGAATTCCTGAAATGAACTTTACTGAAAGAGACTCTCATGTTTTCATTACCGATGAGCAGTATTACTTGGAGCCGGGCGAAGAAAAGAAATTCACCATTCATTACTACCCTACGTACGCTTTGGTAACGTCCTTCATGGCTCCAGTACTAGTCAACAAACTCAATTACTCCAAACTGCCAAATTTCAAGTTGTACACATCTGTGATGACGCACAAATTGTTTACGAAAACTTGGAGGTACGAATTTTTCTATTTCCCGCATTACGAAAGCTACTCAAAGTTGAGTCACATAATTCGAATCTCGAATCCTTCCAAGTCTCTGTTGAAATTTTGCATTAGATTCGATCAGCTGAAGGAACCGTTCAGCTTGGAACATTTGGAAGGCGGTTTTTATACCAAATACGAATGTTCTATTGTCGTAGAATTGGAAGCAGACACGGAGGTGGTGTTTTTAGCGCGTTTTAGACCGCAAACGCCGGGATTGTACGATATAAGACTTCCTGTCTACGTTAAAGACGACTTTTCCGAAGACATGCACAATTATTACTACTTTAAAGGCACGTATCCGTCGCCCGAAATCGAGTCAAATTACGAATCGATTTATTTTGGAATGTTGCCACTGAACTTCCAAGTTGTGACAAATGTGGAATTGAAGTTGCATTACCACAATCCAGATTGCGACTTGAAGATTATCAGCACTGACATTAATATGCAGATTCTGAGCGGGGAATTAGTAATGAATGACACGGTCGTGCAACATCCTTTTCAGATTTACTACTTGGCCCACGAAACACACAACATCGATACGCAGCTGCAGATCTACTGCAAGTGCGGCGCATATAAAACGATCAAATGCACGGGGAGCACGGAAAATTGCTTTATAACTAATTTCGCGTGTTGCAAGTACTTTGAGGAAGAGTTGAAACAACCGATGGATGCGATATTCCACATGTCGCAATTAAACGTATTCACCGCAAATCAAATTAGTATTGATTCTATAATGCTTTCCTTGTAGGTGGAATCTAAATCATCTTTAGGATCTTACATTGTTTTGAATACCACGGAGAAGACTAAAAGCTACGAGTATCTGCATGGACTTTGCTTTCCCACGACGCCGGGCCCATTCTTGAATTACATGAACTCCGCGATGAAGGCTGTCGAACAATGGCTTTACGAACAAGGTTTCTACGGTACCGTGTATTACAAGGTGCCGGACACCATAAGCATCTACGAGATAGCCGAAGACAAGCAATTTTTGGGGAAAACCAAGAGGTTTGCTAAGATTGGAAAAAGCATCATGTTGCCGTACTTTGCACTGCTGAAAAATATTTGTGGAAACGTGATTTGTAAATATTTCAAGCTGGAGTAAGTTGAATAACCTGAGCTGCAATTTCACTTTTATCATTTTATTGTTTAGATTGAATGAACAGGAGAACGTCGTTATGCAAATATACAAATTGTATCAACAATTAATTGAATTCCTTCAGAAACTGCAAGCGATTGTCAACCATATAACTCCTGAATTCCTGTTGAGTTACGACGATTACGTAGATTACATGTCCGAGATCGGAAATAAAGCAATAACGTACACTAAATTTTATCAGCAGTCCAAGCAGTTTTGGCTCGATCTTTTGCTGCAAACCTACAAGGTGTTTGTTTATAAAAGAATGCTGGCCGCGAATCCGACTTTATCCACGTACACTTCGACGTGCAAAATAGATGTTTGCTCCAGCTTGTACATTTTCACCGAAAACATCGTTCCGGTAAACGAGGCCATTTACAGTGATCAAGGTGCGATGATCCTCAATTGGCTTAACAAACACTTCCGAGATCAAAAGTACTTCTTGGCCTCGGAGACGTTCGGAAATGATAATTGCGATGAAGACATTTTGGATAGGAAGAACATCCAAAACTTCAGCTCCGACTTGGCCGACGGTTTGGCGTTCTGCGCTGTAACTGTTGCCCTGTGTCCGTATTTGATCAATCACCTGAAAGGAATATACGTACCGCCGATGTGCAACGAAGAGTATTTGCACAACGCGTGTTTACTCATCAAAGTGTGGAAGATGCTGAATTCAAGTTACACAATCATGCCTAAGGACATCACCCAGCCGAACGACATACAGATGATCATGTTTTGCGCGTACCTTTACGAATTCCTAATTCGCCTCAAACCGAAAGAAACCATACATCTGAGCGCAAACTTGTCGGATTCGGTGAGCGAAAGCATTAGCATCGGGAACGACAATTACCATGCCATCAACTACAAAGTCGTGTTCTTCGACAACCAAGACGATTCATTCACGCTCGAGAACAACACCATAACGATTCCTCCGAACGGAGTGCGCAAACTGAAGATAACTTACCACGCGAAGTTCGTGAAGAAGCTGAAATCGACGATGGTTCTATGCGGAGAAATGTACGGTAACAAGTTCACGCACGGAAAGGCTTTCTATCTCCAGGGAACGCCGCTTTTCGCGAACCCTTCGATTGAGTTAACCGCATCCTCGCGCGTTTACGAAATCAAGGAGATCACAATCGAATTCCAAGCTCCGTACCACGAACCTGCCGTGTACGAGATCTACTTCACCATGACCGAACCGAAGGAAATCGAAAATCTACAATTGGTTTCTTATAAGCAAATACTCAATTTCAATTCGTTGCCGCGGATTCAGATCGAGCAAGGTACATGCGAAGCGAATGAGGAAGGCATGATTTCCATCACAGCTACGGTTTGTTCGGTCACCAAGAACAATAGGGATGTGTGGGTATTCGCAAAGAACTCGACGGTCGGTGATTTCATGGTTCTGCTGCACATCGAAGCTACACCTTCCAAGGAATTCACGAAGATTTCCCTAAATCTACCTCAGAACTTTAACCAGCTGCCTTGCAACTGCAAAATACCGAGCGTTAATAACAGCTGTCCGCGGAATGTGATCTTGAAGATACCCTCGAGGAACGCTGCTCTTTGGAAGGCGGTTATGGGACAGCTGCTTCGAAATCCCGACGAAGATGAGCAACGTTTCTGGACCACATACCAAAGTCTGATAACAATTGCACAACATTTTATTCATATTATTTCTAATGATCTTACAGAATCCCCGATTGGCCAGCACGTTATCAAGAGGATTCTGATGGATTACAAGAAGTTTGTTACCATGGATACAGCTTATATTTTCAATGCGAGCATAGAGTACGCAGTTCGTGTGAAGAGCGACGATATCATAGCTCAAGAAACGCTGGTCATAGCAAATACAACGAAATTATTGGACACTGCAGATTTGACACTTCATATTACCGGAGATGCCAAACCATTCAAATTATTTCTCGAATCTTTGGATAGAAAGGAACTGCGACAGTATCGCGTTTCACTAGATTTCCACAACAAAATGTTTTGATTAATTCAAAGTTGGGACAAAATTTTAATAAATGTAGTAAAGAAATCTCAGTATAATTAACTGCATTTATTGATTAACACGAGTTATACTAATTAACTTAATGAAAGCAAAAAACAATTAAAAATGATAGTAATTTTCTGAATTGTAGTTAAAAACTTTAAATTTTAAGGAAGAAATTATTTGAAATTTCAGTCAATATTGCATAAGCAATTGAAGTTAAAGTTCGTTCAATGCTCGTATGAAACTCATATCAAAGCTTCGAACGTAATTAGAAATATTGATATGTTATTTTTTTCCAAGTTTATTCATATAAATACTTGAATAGAGAAACACGTGCAACGGTGTAAAAGAAACTGAGAACAAAAAAAATGAATGTTTAATTAACCAAGGAAAGAAACATAAATAAAGAATTACGTGCTAAACAAAAAAAGTAAATAAATGAAGTGTTTGCATGGGAAACTAGATCAAATCGAAACTGGGATTTGCGGTTCAATTTTTCGGTTTAAATAGCAAAAAAATGTAGGAAGTAAATCGAATTTTTGCTGCATTCCGAATAATTTGTGATCAAGGTTTTAATTTCGTCTAACATCTTAAACGGTTCCGCTTAACTTGACCGGTCGAAGGGCATTCGAGGGGGGGAGGCAGGAGGAAGGAAAAAAATGCAATGTTGGTCTGACGCTGAGAGAAAAATGGTAAACAAAATCCACATCCGCGGATATTTAAATGTGAGGTGGTGTATTGCGGCAGTACCATTGTTGCACAGACCGCGAACCATTCACTGGAAACGACGCGTTTCAGCTGCGAATTTTTGCGTGGAAATCAAGGAAATTTTGTGTGTTTCGATATGGATAGCACCGAGTTCAGGGAGTTCGGAAAGGCGGCCGTCGATTTCATCGCCGATTACTTCGATACAATCAGAGACAGGTACTCTAAACTTTGCTTACTTCTTGAAATTACTACCAATTTTCTGCTTCCTCATACAAAATAACGAAGAACACAAAACATTGCATCATATTTCAAGGCGGAAAGACTTAGATCCATAGCCCTTAAGTAGCATTAGTCACTAACAAAGATTGTCATAACTGCGATCAACAAGCCCTTTGTAACAGATGTACCACTTGTTTTTTTTTCTGTCTTCATCTGTTTATTACATTTACTTTATAGTTAAACTCAATTTCAAATATAATATTTAAACATATGTTTAGAATGTAGGCATATTTCGTAAGCAGTTGTATAATTTCGATGATAATTCACTTGTTAATAAAGAAACGAAATTCACAGAACTTTGTGGTAAAGATAGATTTAATCACCGTATTAAAAATACTCAAGTAATTATAAATACCACAAAACGAAATTATATAAATAATCGTTAAAACCAAATTAGTGGTTTTAATAAACCGCACATCAATAATGTCATTAAAACTCGATTTTAGTCTTACAAATTCAAACCGCACAATTCCCACAAATTGATTTTTTTATATATATAGAATAATGATGATTGAAGCAATAATTAAACAATAATACAATTAAGAAATACAAAGAAAAAATAGAATATATATTAATTACTATTGATCATAGGTCATTCGTTCTAAACGGAAAATTGTATTGAAAAGAGAATTTTCCATAATTTGTTAAAGCTGTTTACACATCTTCCTATTATTGTATAAGTCGTGTCTATCTAACTACCTTTTGTCGGATAATAACGCCAACGTTGTAAATAATAATGAGATAATACCTAGTGTAATTCACTTTCGTGAAGGATATGCAGACCGTAATTAGTTTTAATTCGATTTTTGTATCATATTTTTGTAATAACGCAAAATTTTACAAGTTAATAATGTAAGGAATATAATCATTTTAATCTTCCTGCAATTCATTATTTGTATAATTAGTTATTAACTAATATTTCATGTTATTTCTGAAATGTTGACTTTTTATTTAGAAAATTTGTATTTTGTCTTTTTTTCCAATATAGTTATCATGTAACAAACGCATCAATCCAAGAAACTGTAAATGAATTTTGTAACAGTATACACTTTGAATAACTTCAGTTAGTGCTGATCTTGGCAATTCCATGATTAATTAATCAATTTATTAACTGCCTTTCGTGATTCGAATTGATTTGTAAAACACCCAACGTTCAGTTTATTCTTTAAGAAAGTGAGCCTAAGCAAGGTATAAGGACACTCAAAGTCAAGTTCCACACGAAGGTTAATTGTGCAAACTTTCATCTACTTATTCACAACAACTTTCAACGTGAAGAAAAACGATTCACATAAGAATTCCTTTTTTCTCCTCTCTGTCTCTCTCTCTCTCTCTCTCCTTCGTTTTTTGTTCTCTCGGTTATTAAGGCACTTTTAATAATTACGAAGACAATTATACAAAAGTTCTCCCAGCAAATGCATACGGAATAATTGAAATAAGCTAATGAATATTTACGTGCAGGTTGAAAAATGAATTGATTGTGCAATTGTAGCAGTTGCGAAAACAGTAAAAGTATTGCATGTTTCAATGTCAAGGTGATGTGATATGTTTGCAGGGATGTGCTGCCCTCGATCAAACCGGGATACTTGAGGCCGCTCGTTCCGTCGGAGGTGCCGCAGGAGGGCGAAAAGTGGCAGGATATTCTGAAGGATATGGACAGGGTTATCCTCCCTGGAATCACGCACTGGCATTCGCCGAACTTCCATGCTTACTATCCAACGGCCAATTCGTATCCTGCGATTGTTGGCGAAATGATGAGCGCCGGTCTGGGTGTCGTTGGCTTTAATTGGGTAAAATTACTCTGCACAATAAATAGTGTTAACAACGAAAATAACATTTTAATTGCGGTAGATTGCAAGTCCGGCTTGTACCGAACTGGAGGTGGTGATGATGGATTGGTTGGGAAAGTTGCTCCATTTGCCGAAGGAATTTCTAAATGAATCAGAAGGACCTGGTGGAGGTGTTATACAAGTACGTTTGTTGATGACTGTTCCATCGTGATTTCGTTGACCTGCTGTTTTTAGGGATCCGCCAGTGAATCGACTCTGATTGGGTTACTTGCTTCCAAAGAGAAGGCTGTTCGGAAATTGATGGCAGAGAAAACGACTATGACGGAATCTGAGATCAAAGGGAAGCTGGTTGCGTACAGTTCGGATCAATCTAATTCTTCGGTGGAAAAGGCCGGCCTCATCGGGTCCATGACCATGAGGTTGCTGCCGTGCAACGACAAGGGTTCATTGTCAGGTGAAGTACTGAAAGAAGCAATCGAAAAGGATATAAAAGCTGGATTGATTCCGTGCTACCTTATCGCCACTTTGGGCACGACTCCGACTTGCGCTTTCGACGATCTACAAGAACTCGGTCTCATCTGCAAAGAATATGACATCTGGATGCACGTGGACGCGGCTTACGCAGGGGCGGCGTTCTCTTGCCCCGAATACCGTCACTTGATGAAAGGCGTCGAACTGGCCGAATCATTCAACTTCAACCCGCACAAATGGCTGCTCGTCAACTTCGATTGTTCCGCGCTGTGGGTGAAAAACGCCAAATACTTGGTGGAGGCGTTCAACGTGGAACGCATATACCTCCAGCATAAACACACCGGCGTCGCTCCGGAGTACCTCCACTGGCAGATACCGTTGGGAAGAAAGTTCAGGTCTCTGAAAATCTGGTTCACGATGCGCACGTACGGCGTCGAGGGCATCCAAAAATACATCCGCGATCAAATCGCGCTGGCCAAGTACTTCGAGAGTCTCGTCGAACAGGACGAACGCTTCGAGGTGACCACCTCCAGCTTGGGCCTCATTTGCTTCAGACTGCACGGCGACAACAGTCTGACGCAATTGCTGCACGACAAGCTCAACAGCAACAAAAAGATATTCACCGTTCCGTGCAAGTTCCGCAACAAGTTCGTCATCAGGTTCGTAATCACCAGCAGATTGACCGAACGCAGCGACATCGATTTCGCATGGAAGGAGATCACCAGCCTGACGGAACAGATCGTCCCGTCTCCGTGCCTTTCCAAACAGAAGATCTCGCACATCCAGGAAATGAGTAGCTGCACGAAAGTCAATGGGCGCGTTGAAAAATCCAAATAGGTTTAGAACAAAGTGTAGACGTAGCTGTAAATAAATAGTCCATAGTTTATTAGTACAAATAAATGTTTTATTTATACCATTTTTCTATGAAAATAACAATAACTTCTTTCATGACATTCACTCATAAAATATATTTAATCACGTCTATTTTCAATATAATATTGTGCAACTATTTCATAACATACTTTAACTTTCCTATGCATTGATAATAACTTATTACAGGCATAGTAAAAAACAATCAAACAACAGACGACTATTAGGAAATGCAATCAATATTATTTACTACTACTTAGTGCAATATAGAAAATATTTCCGGAAAATAGTATATTACAAAATGTATTGAGGAAATTTCATTAACTATTGTTTGTTGATGGCATGCAAGTAATTTTGGCGAAAGAAAGAGTGCGGAAATGAGTTGCAGAAGAGGAGTATTTAAGAAAGAGTACATACACGGAATGGCGCATTCATTTTACGCAATGGACGTGGAAGAATTTCGTGAATTCGCAAAGGCCACCATCGACTACATCGTCGAGTACCATGAGAGTATTAGAGACAAGTGAGTTTAATCCGATTCTATTGCTTTAATTCGGTGGGCAGCAATTAGCGAGTGATTGATTTTATAGGCAAGTCCTTCCGGACGTTAGCCCCGGATATATAAAGGACAAAGTACCGTCGGATCCACCCAGAGAGGGTGAACATTGGGGGAACTTATTGAAAGATGTGAGCGAGGTTATCCTGCCTGGATTAACGCACTGGCAGTCGCCGAATTTCTACGCCTACTACCCCGCTTCCTATTCATTCCCATCCGTCGTCGGGGACTTGCTTAGCTCCGGCCTCGGATGTTTGGGACTCAATTGGGCAAGTACATTATTTTCATTACGCATACCTAACGTTTCATCCGAACCCAGCAAATTGAAAGCAAACGAATCAAAGACTTGTACGTTCATTAATCAGAAGGCTGCGTCAATCGCTTTTTAACGACAGACCAGACATGTGATATAATTAATCATTAAACTGAGTTAATTCTTTGTTGTCTAGACATAGAAAATATATTTACGAAACAAATGTTTATCGATATATCATGTATCACATTAACTGAACTAACAAATGAAACAATCAGATTACAGGTCCCGCAATCACCGAATTGGAGGTGGCCATGATGGACTGGCTCGGGAAAATGCTTGATATTCCACGGGAATTCTTAAATTGCTCCGAAGGATCCGGCGGTGGTGTTATTAAAGTAATTACAAATAAATTTTGAAAAGATTACCTAAACTTTCTCATAATTGTTTTAACACTGAGTTTAGTCAAATAAAATGTTAATATATTTTATTGTGTCTTAGGGTACAGCTAGTGAAGCTACTTTGGCATGTTTATTGGCAGCCAAAGAGAAAACAGTAAGGCGTGTAAAAGCATTGCAACCAGCGCTATCGGATTCAGAAATTAAAGGCAAACTTGTGGCATACAGCTCGGATCAGTCAAATTCATCCATAGAGAAGGCTGGTCTAATTGCTTCTGTAGTAATGCGTCTATTGCCCAGCGACGATGAAGGAAGACTAGATACCCAATTGTTAAAAAAAGCAATCGAAGATGACTTGAAATTAGGTTTGTTCCCTTGCTGTGCAGTTGCCACTTTAGGAACAACGGGCACTTGCAGTTTCGATAACCTCCAAGAAATAGGACCCATTTGCGAAGAATTCAACGTTTGGTTGCACGTGGATGCGGCCTATGCTGGGGCTGCATTCGTCTGTCCTGAATACAGATATCTAAAAACTGGTTTAGAATACGCAGAATCGTTCAATTTCAATGCTCACAAGTTTATGTTAATAAATTTCGATTGCTCTATTTTGTGGGTGAAAAATGCTTGCAATCTTTTAAAGGCCTTCACAGTGGAAAGGCCGTACCTTAAACACGAACATGATTCTGCTCCTGAATACCTGCATTGGCAAATTCCGCTTGGAAGAAGGTTCAGATCTTTAAAACTGTGGTTTATGATTCGTACATATGGTGTAGAAGGCATCAGGGACTATATAAGGAAGCAGACGGGATTAGCGAATTACTTCTCTGAGATTCTCCAAAAGGACTCGAGATTTCAAATGTGCTACAGAAATTTGGCACTGATATGTTTCAGATTGAGAGGAGAAGATGGTCTCACTAAAATACTCTTGAATAAACTGTACGAAAGGAAACGAATTTACGTGATCAGTTACACTCACAAGAACAAGACGATGATTAGGTTTTCAATAAATAGCAACGAATGTACTGAAGCGGATTTGGACTCTGCGTACTCTGAAATTTCGAATCAAGTGGATGATATATTGAATAATCATGCAAAAGACTCTCATTTCAGCATAGAAGTCCAAGAAACTGAAAAGTATTCACTAAATAATAATTGTTATTGTAGCATGTAAAAACAATAAATATTTGTATTAAGACGAATCGTGTTTTCCGTGAGACATAACAAATTCGCATTTTTTGACATTTTTATCTTTCAAAATGATAAATTCAGATGAGTACGTTTCGATCTAATTTATTGGCAAAATGATTTTCGGGGGAAGATTAAATTCATCTATTCGCTGTTTAAAAATATGCAGGTAGGACAGTACGCTTTTCAAATAGTGTCGTTATTTCCGTATCGTGACGAATTATGAACATGCCCATCATCAACCGAGAGAAATCATTGTCAGAATGTGAAAGTTTTTCAAATAATTTTTTGAAATTTACGTTATTTCAATCGAAAACCAATGCAAAATGTTTTATAAAAGATATTCTTACTAAAAGAGAGAATGTGTTACATTAGAAAACTTGTAGAAAATGTTTAATATTTTACGTTTATCTATTAATATTAACCATTAAATCATTGTATAACTGAGCATGAAAGAAACAAGTGTTAAGAATTTTATAATTATAAATTTAAATTACATTCTTAAGTAAAATGTTGTATTAATTATGTATTTGTTTTAGAAAATTTTTGTCACCACTGCAATGTAATGTAAGAAAAAATCAAGGTTGCTTAATGAGCGGCGGTGGATGTAAGCCACCCACGACATTGGAAGTATGCACCATTTCGGATTCAATGGTAGATCCTTGCAAGCCTGAACCAGCGATCGTAATTGTGGGTGCAGGCATAGCGGGTTTGTCTGCAGCGCAACGTTTGAATCAATGCGGCATCAGTAATTTTATGGTACTGGAAGCTACAGATAGGTACGTTGCGCCGTCTGTTGGCAGCAGGACGTAATTTATACGTAATGCTCTTGTATACTTGTATAGGCCCGGTGGCAGGATCCATTCCTGCTGGCTAGGGGACGTCATCGCAGAGATGGGGGCGCAATACATACAGGGTGGCTGTCCTGCGAATCCTATTTACAATTTGGCCTGCCAGGAGGGGTTGTTAGCTCCTCCGCTGAAGAGACCCGATCCAACTAGAGGAATCTATTATACGAGCGATGGAAGGGCGGTCGATATGCCCGTCAGTATAACGGCGTATCACACTTTCAAACAAATCGAGCAGGAGGCGGCGATGCTATTTGGAATGGGCATCGGCAAAGAGCACGGATCGTTGATGAACTTTTTCAGCATGCGAATTCAGCAGGAATTGCAGAACTTCTCCGAAGACCAGAGATACGACGCATCTCGTGTCCTGTATGGCTTGACGAATTCGCTGAGGGCGCGTTGCGGTGACGATCTGAGCGTGGTCAGCGCAGATAACTTTGGGAGTTACATTAATATTCCTGGCGGGAACTTGAGGGTTCCCCTTGGGTTTGTGGGTGTTTTGGCTCCTTTGCTGCGCGAACTTCCCGACTGCACTTTGAAGTTCTCCAAGCCCGTAGCTACTATTAAATGGGGCGCAGTTCAAGAGCGCACAGGTGGCCCAAGGGCCAAAGTTATATGCTGCGACGGCGAAGAATACTGCGCTGATTATGTCCTCGTCACCGTATCCCTGGGTGTATTGAAAAACCACGCTGACAAATTGTTCTGTCCGACGTTGCCGGCGGAAAAGATGGAAGCTATCAACAATTTGGGCTACGGCCACGTAAACAAGATATTTTTGGATTACGCCAAGCCCTTCTGGGTGTGGTCCGAGGGTGGCATTAAATTTGCGTGGTCTGCGGACGAATTGAACAATCGGTGCGACTGGACGCGAGGAATAAGTTCGATTGAGGAGGTCGAAGGCAGCAAGCACGTATTGTGCGCTTTCATATCTGGACCTGAAGCAGCAAAGATGGAGCAAGCGAGTGACGAAGAAGTGGCCGAAGGGGTGACCAGAGTCCTGAGGCAGTTCACCGGCGATGCGTCGTTGCCGTTCCCGAATTCGATACTTCGCTCTAAATGGGCCAGCAATCCATACTTCTGCGGATCATACAGCTACATTGGAGTCAGTTCATCCGTTGGACATCAGTGTGATTTGTCTTGTCCTTTGCCCGGACCTTGTGAGCCTGTCCCACCCATCTTACTGTTCGCCGGAGAAGCAACCTGTGCCGGACACTATTCGACCGTTCACGGAGCGAGATTGAGCGGAATTAGGGAAGCGGAAAGGATCATTCAACTAACGAAAAAGCACGGAGGTCCACCTCCAAAGTAAATTTCACATTTATTGTTACACATTAAGTTTTGCTTTATCTCATTGTTACGACTATTACACTATACAACAATAAATAAAATAACAACTAAATACACACACGTATCCCTCAATTATATAATATGAGATGAGACTAGATCAAAGTGATTTATTGGCTAAGAACTTCATCGGCAACTTTCCTGATTTCGTTCCAAGATAATTCAATATCTGCAGTTTCGGTGTATCTAGAGCAGATGGCCAGGCGCAAGAAGTACACATCGTTAATCTTCGATGGCACCAAATGGATGACTCCTCTGGCATTGATATTCTTCAGCAGATTTTCGCTAATTTCGTTCTTTCCTCTCAAACGGAAGCACACCAAGCCCATAATGACTTCTTCGGTAATTTCAAAGCGATCGTCCTTCCTCACCAGAGATTCAAAATGATGCGCCAGAGCGACGTGCTTCCTAATGAAGGTCTGCAAGTTCTCAACGCCGTACAACCTGAGAACGAACCAAAGCTTCAACGAACGGAACCTCCTGCCCAGCTGGATTTGCCAATGGCGGTAATCCGGCGCCGAACCCTGCTGGTCGTGCTGCAGGTACAGTGGATCCACATTGAAAGCATTCACCAACCAGCTAGGATCCTTCAGCCACATGGCTGAACAATCGAAGTTCACCAGCAACCATTTGTGCGGGTTGAAATTAAAGGAATCCGCACGCTCGATGCCCTTCATCAGGTACCTAAATTCGGGACAGATGAAAGCGGAGCCGGCATACGCTGCGTCCACGTGCAACCAAACGTCGTTGGCGTTGCACACCGGGCCGATCTCATCCAAACGATCGAAGGTGCACGACGAGGTTGTGCCCAATGTTGCAACCACCTGAAAGTTTCATCATCATTAAAATGAGATATTTATAAAGCATTTGCATCTACGAATTCCTCGACGCTAAAGGTTAATTCTAGTTTCCATATATTAAATATCTCTTCAAGCCTTGATTTCAATACCAAGGCCGCTCAGAGTACGC
Source organism: Nicrophorus orbicollis (assembly GCA_018845635.1). Classification (NCBI taxonomy): domain Eukaryota; kingdom Metazoa; phylum Arthropoda; class Insecta; order Coleoptera; family Silphidae; genus Nicrophorus; species Nicrophorus orbicollis. Next base: position 587,110 of record JAFMTC010001227.1, read on the forward strand.
ACTAAACAAGATACATACGTAAAATGGGATAAGGCCAGCTTCAATGTCTTCCTTGATGGCTTGCTCCACCGTCTCACCGCACAGCCTGTTGCCGCTATCCGGCTTCAATGACTTCAAAGTGACTCCACCCAACAGTCCAGCCCTTTCCACCGACGAATGACTTTGACCTTCGAGAGAAGAAATAGAAGCGTTTCAATTGTCGTTCTTTCTTGTATTTCGAAAGGAAACTCACTCGAACTGTACGCCACCAATTTGGAGATGATATCGGAATCTTTCCACTCAGGATGCGCCTGCTTGGCGTGAGCGACGGCGCGTGCCTTCGCTCCGAGAAGGGCAACTAGGGTAGCCTCACTAGCAGTTCCTTGAATCACACCACCCCCTTTGCCGCCCGAGCAAGCCAAAAACTCCTTAGGCAAATCCAGCATCTTACCTAGCCAATCCAGCATGACCACTTCCAGCTCTGTGCAAGCCGGACTGGCAATCTGTAATCGCATACAAAACGTTGTAGTCACAGCTAGTTAATTCACAATGAGCATTCGAGACAAAAGGACCCGAGCTAATTCACCGTGAAGCGCAATTTCCCCTGCGATCGTCAAAGGACTCTCTCGCAGGAAATTGCTGCCGCTTTAAGAAGATGTTCGATAATTAGAATCTAAGTTGAATACCCAAGAGAATCCGATGCAGGCTATCGCTCCGCTCAATATGTCTGCAACGATTGCTGGATACGAATTGGCCGTGGGGAAATACGCATGAAATCTCGGAGAATGCCAGTGCGTCACCTAAGAAAAACAACAACAACAACAACAGTAGCAATTACATAAAAAATGTACAATTAAATTTCGTCTTATACTTACACCTGGCATAATCACCCTTTCGACATCTTTCATGACATCTTCCCAATTATCTGGCTTTTCCGGCGCCGTCTCCGGCAGCAGCGGCCTCAAATAGCCCGGTTCGACCGACGGCAAGACTCTCCTAATTGAAACAATAGTTGCATTCGATTTAGAACAATTATATACTGACAAACAAGTTTAACCTGACCGGACTCTCATTGCTGCAATTACTAATAGGTCAATGTTTGTAAACTAGTAAACTACTTTTACTATTCTTTGACGTTTCATTCGATAGCAAATACGCAACGTGTAGCGGAACGGAATTCATATGAATTGTACAATATGAATTCACTTATATCTAAGATCCGTATAATTGAAGCCAGATTTAAACTCGAAGATTTCAACACTTATTAAGGTGTCCTTCAAAAGTAAATATTGTTTACACAATGTTTGCATAATTTTCCTGTTCTAAAGTCTTGCACATGCTATAATATAAACAAAAAAACTAGGAAATTGATTACCAAATAATCTCAAGAGTTCATCGATCAATTAATTGCTTCCTAATCAACTCTAATTAGCAATTATCAAAATTGTTGTTTACTTAATATTAATTATATAAAATGCGATTTATAACTTAACTTGATTACATTTTGTTAAAAAGTTTCAATTATATAAGTCTTTCTGTAAATCAAAACTACCGGTTTTTCCTGTCTACGTTTAAGTGCACAATTTATATACAATCCACATTTTTCTCTATATTTCCAGGGAATTCTTACGATAAAGTTAACTAGAACGATAACGTACATATGGAAATGCCATAAATTATTAGTAAACAGAGTCAAATATTGTAAGTCAAACATTTAGTTCTTAATAGAATGATGAAAGATCTTAAGTCTTAATGAAAACTTTAAAATTAATTGCTTTCGAAGTGCACAAATTTCTATCAAATTAGAAATCTGAAAGACCTCGAACCGAAGGCTCTCATATATTATGTACATATAAAGTATTTTTCTCTCCTATTTGAGATAAACAATGTTATAGAACTTTGATAATTTATACGAAAAACTATGAATTATAAATTTTGCAATGTTTTAAACACTTTTTTTTATATACGTAAATAACTTGATACTAGAAGAAATCATTGAACTTATGGCAGTACACAAGGTTAAACTTATCTTGTAACGTAAAATGTTTAGTTTACCTATCTCTTATATTCTCCAAGTAATTTGAAACGTAATCAATCATCTCCTTCGCGAAATCCTTAAATTGAGCCGACTCCATCTCTGCAACAGTTAATAAGCATGGAAATTGAATTTGGTTGGGGACCTATTACAGACACAGTCGATAGCTGAAACTCAATTTTCATCATGCACGGTAAGATAAACTCAATTACCCATCACCGTGCACAAGCTTTCATCCAATACAAAAGCAAATCAAAGCAAAGTCGAATTGTTAATTTAGAACTTCAGAAATTAATTAGTAAGAATAATATTGATATTACAGTATTATTACAACAGAAAATATTGCTGTATAAAAGTAAGTAACAAATATTTTAATAATTAAGTTAATACATGATTTAGTTTATTTACTATTTTGAAATAAGATAATTGAGTATAAGGTTTCGAGATTGAAGTAAATAATACGAAAGTCTTATGTTACATATCAAGTGAATGAATGAAATGGATATCTTATAGAAAGTTGATAATATTATTACAAAGATGTTAGTCACCATCACCACTGACCAGAATTAATTCTAAACCGTTCTTCGATACTGGAAGATGCAGGAGAAGCCATGATTGGGTCCGCAGCCGCAAAGGTGTTAGGAGAAGAGAAAGATAAAAGTTGCACCAAATTACTCACTGGTTCAAACGGCAATCAAACGCACAGTGTGTCAAGGGCCACGAGAAGCTGCCTTTAAATCCGCCGCCTCTGACGAAGAAGTGGAAGTGGGGAACGAACTGGAATCGATCAATTGCAATGCCCGGTAGCTGGAGCCAAGACGGAGATTCCGCTCACCAGATCCACTTCCACACCAGCAACTGGTCTCACTCTCTCTCTCTCTCTCCCTGGGCTTCACTTCACGTGTCGTATTAATGATAATTTCAGTTTATCAAATGTTTAGTTTCTCCCAAAGATTTTGCAATCGGAGACGAGTTGAGATCATAATTGAGCGATTTTACAACTAAGGCAACAGACGTTTCATTAGAGCGCGTCATACGAATGTTGTTTCCGAGGAGGGATTTCCCAAGCCCCACGAGAGTTTTGACCCAAAACAAAGGTGGAATAATCACAATACAAGTTTCACTTTCAAGAAGGTCAACGAATTATTCGCTAGCTGCAACCGTTTTGTTTGCTTCGCGTTGACCTCTCACCTATTCAATTAATAATCAATAGTTTTTGAGATTTTCACGTAATAATTTTCATCATTTATGACGTTGCATGTGGTAGAAATAAAAGGAGAAGGATTTATATAAAACGAAAGGAATGAAATATGGCTCAGGTCACTAGGGATGAAATCTACTTGTTGCATTAAATCGGCACTCTGTTGCCATGGCGATTCGCCCAGAACAATGGTCCAGGGCACTTCAGATTTCAGCGCTGAAATCATTCACTCGAGTGGCTCGAGTTAATTGAATTCAAACGTCAAATGCAGCGCAAGATTAACGTCACTTCACTTCCGTTTTGTATATAGTTTTAATCCATTTTATTAGACAATTCGTAACACGAATTTCAATGTCACACACATATTACCAAATAATTATAAAGCTTTCGGATGAACTTGAAATTATTATTTTTATTTTGTTTTGTATCTGTTTTCAAACGAATATTGTAAGAATATATATAGTTCGAAACTCTTTTACTGGGTCAATGAAGAAAAATAAAAAAAAACCTCACAATCACTTTCGACGCGGCTTTTGCATTATTCAGTCCATTTGGTAAAAGGCACGATTTCCGTGTCTCCTATTCTTCCGCACCGGCTTAACGATTCTCGAATCCACTTTGCTGAAATAAAAGACATCCCAAATCTTTCGACAATACCGCACTTCAACGTTTTCCTATCCAATGAAAATAATGTTCAATTTGATCAACGTATTTATTATAATTTAGCCAAACAAATTTATTCGTTTTACAATTTCATTTCAATGTGAATACCTACTTCATGTAACAGTTAAAAATGTAATTTAATGGGTTTTATTTTTGTTTTGTTTTTCTATTCAGAATCGAAATAATTTTGTATTTTCACTATTTATGTGAATACCCATCATTTTCTTTTCTCAAAGTAGTAGTGTAATAGAATAATCTGTTTCCCAATCACATGATTACAATCACATGCTTTTTCATTACTAATTGGCAGCAATTTGCTTAATTTATCGAGTTTTGGGACCAATAAGTAAAGTTTTTATTGGTGTTTGCATGCAATGGCTACCATAATTTAAACAATCAAAACGTAGCAATGGAAAGTGTTAATAATTTGAATCTAAGCAATCGGAAATAAACAACGACAAAATCAGTTCAGACGTTTGTCAAGCAGATTTTCAATATCCAAATTCCCGATGTGAGGTATGCAATTGTGTTAGTAGTAATATGGGCTACTTTGCCCCGACTTTCTTGGCGTTTATTCTAAATTCGTGTGGAATCTATATTTTCCACGAATCCACAAAACCCGGATGCGAGCCGCTCGTCTCCTGTCTGATCTTTCTCGTCGCCGTATTCCTGCTACTATGGGACATGCGTCTGTTCCCTTCGTCGCTCAGAAAGCTGTGGCGTTGCGGAGCGTACTTCTTCCAAGTGAGAGATGCTTCCAACATTGATTGACGCATCAACTAATTATTTTGTATCGATTCTCTCAGTTCATCATATCGGCTTTCCTGATGGAGCACATAATGAACGATTTCTGGTTCCCTTTGGAAGCGAGCATGTTCACATTCCTCCCTAAAATCGCCCAATTCGAGGACGATATCCTCAAGCAAAGCGGATGGACTTCCTCCGGTATTCTGCAGGTATTGAAGTGCGATCTGGCCAACGTTGTTGCGAGCTACGCCCTGTCGCTGTTTTTCTTCTTCGGGGTGTTGCATGCGACCAGAGTTATCGATTTCAGGCTGTTAAAGTAAAAGCGGAATGGCAATTCTTCAATTCCTCAGTATCATTAGCGCAACGTATTTTCTTTTAGGTGCGGCTATTCAGTATTTCTGGATGACGTCCGGTACAGAAGCAAGAAACTGTTTAAAAGGGTTAAGAGGTTGGCGTTAAGGAGGCACGTTAAATTCGAGAAAGGACACTGCAGGGAACGAGATCCTTTCTCCGTTAAGAACTACGAAGCCTTCGAAGAACCGGACTACTCAGAGTGTTGTGCAAATAGGAAAAGAAGGCCGAGATATTAATTTGTAGTGTTTAGTGAATGTACACATTATTTGTAGATAAATAAATTGTCGTTGTTTCTAGATGATCAATAAAAGTTTCATTTTTTCTCCATAGAAACAATTGCCTTAAATTAAATTATAATTTTCAAATGTCTCTACTTACAACAGTTTAAAGAAGACCACGTAATATGGAGCAAAAATTGATATTAAGTTATAAATTTTAAATCAGTATTTACTACATACTCTTTTAGTTAAATGTAAGCTAAAAAGAAATAGAAAATATAGAAATAGATATTATTTATATGCAAATAATGCTTTTTTATTTCTTTAGATTAGGCAAATACATCCAATGGAAATCGTTTAATAAACTGTTGATAGACCAAAGTAACAAAAAATGAAACGAAATTAATTGACAAATACTCTACCATTTCAAAAAATTAAGTTGAATCAATTAACTTCTGAAATTAATAAAGTTTCACTAACTTATTTTTTCTTTCATATGACTATTAATATTTTTATAAAGTGTTACTATTTAGATAAAAATAAATCTCGTATTCCTTTCTTACAATAAAAACTGAATATTTTATGTTTTAAAGAATATTTATATATATATATATATATATCAATTCTAGGTAACCATACTCACTGAAGTGTTTAATGGGTTGCCAATATATATAATGTCAATGTAAAATAAACTTAACCTATAAATAGTTTCAATTCACAAATAAATTTGTTATTCAGAATTTGGTTTAATTTGGATAACACACATGTTATTAGCATGGCAAATGATTCAATAAATGTGTAAGGCTGTGCACTTTTGAATTGAATAAATATACATAAAAATACATTTCCTTTTAGAAAATTAGAAATTCCATTTCCGACAAATAGATTGGCTCAGATTGTTTATGATGTATTAAAAGTTGACCAGGAACCAAAACGTAGTGGCGTGAAGAAAGAACTGAGTGTTTCAGAGAACATTCTAAAAGTGTGAGTAATGAAATAAGAACGAAACTGTGAATGCTATATATTCCTCTCATTTGCAGTAAATTTGTCAGTTCATTGGCAAGACAATCGAGAGTTGCGGTGAACAGTTTCTTCGAAAGCCTCAATCTAATTGTTGAAACTATAGATTTTATCGGTGAACCAACGTCGGAGGAATATACGCACTTTTAAAAATGCCCGAACATACACCTGCGCCAACACAGAGCAGAGCAGTTTATGGCTTTGCCTTGCACTTAATATTTACAGCATTATTCTTCATATATTCTTTATGGGCCATCATTCCGGAAGAATACTTCCTTGCCATTGGCATCACATACTTACCAAACAGATATTGGGCTGTAACCATACCAATATTCCTATTATCAGTGTTAGCAACATTCGCATTTACAATATACCCAAGTTGTGGATTGTATATTACACCAAACTGGAATGACGAAAGAACAATTACAGATTCAGCATCGATAACAAAGAATCACAAGAGAAATGTCCACAGGGTTAAGTTTAAATGCATCTGCAAAGATCCATGCAAATGTAAAAAGAAAATATTTGACCAAATAGAAGAAAATGACTTTATTGAAAATGCTATACCAACTGTTCACGATATAAATATGTTAGAGGTCTCCGAGCACTTGTATCTCTGAGCACGGAGCATCATACAAAGTATTGAGGTTTCTTGACTGTTATTCCAAATTCAGACAAAGCTGGTGTTAAATCCTCCATTGTTAAACAGTATCTTCTATCCTTAGTTCCCTTGGCATTCTATAAAAACAATAATTAGCTTATGTATTTGTCACGTTAATGTGTTTTCAATAAATTACCTTTGAATTATTATGACTACTTGAGGAATTGCTGGAGCGCATCTTGCAATGTTGTAAAGCATCATTTGCAATGTCGGAAATAAATTTCTGAGCTGCAATAGAGATGAGCCTTAACAATCTTGGATCTTTTGCCTCAAATCCAGATGTATTCAGATAATGAGCTGTAACAGCATCGGGGATCTAAAAAAGAATTAATTTATTGAGAATCAAATAATAAAGAGTAATATCTATTATTATTGCAAGTCATAAACTTACAGAATTAAGCTATATTGAATATTACTTATTTAAAAAAAAAATGTAGTGTAAAACCTACGGTTGGTGTGTAGTCTTCCAACTGCATCAAAAATTCACTCAACGGTTGGCCCATAGTTAATGGTTGTTCATCCCCATTTTGTTGCACTTCGTCTTTGACCGCCTGGTTCATTTTGAATGGAGTTTATTGTATTACGGTGAAAAACTTTTCAAAGAATAACAATGAATTGCTACTATGAAATGCTATCAACTAGAAGCAATGCTCAGCTGATGGAGAATGACAAATTGCATAGAGCGCTCACGATTTTTATACACAAAACAGAAAATGTATACAACGTTCAGGTTGACCAATCCAAATACTGAAAACTTGAATCTATTCATAGCTCTATTCGTTGCCAACATAACAATGTGTTATAATTATTCAATTTAGAAATAGAATATTATTTGTTCTAATAATAAAAATACTGAATCCGAAGGTGTTTCGTGTTTGTCACAGAACAAAATATGTTCCAGCATCATAAATAATGGAAAACGTATTATAATATTGCTTCAACAATGGCGAAAAGGATGATGAAAATATTTTTATTGCTAAATTATAGGTATTTGGAAGTACAATTTTAATGAGATATTAAATAGTTTCTAAGTTTTAAAGTAGTTTGTATTTTCATATTATAGAGGGGCTATGTACACAAACAAAGTAGGTCACGTGACCCAAGCGAATGGGTCTCTTGCGCTTGCTTTAGTTTTGTTCAGTCAGCAAATGGCGTCTAGGCGGAGGTGTACGTAATTTTCCTGCGTAAAAGATGAATGAGTTACGCGTACGTATTTAAAAGTAAACAAACAATCATTTTCTTCTACGATTAATCGAATGCAGCGAAGCTCAATGTAATTGTATCTGTAATACGACCAAGTCGATAACGAGCATCGTCCGACCATTGAATCGTTTGTGAAAAAAGGAGGCAAAGCCAAGACAAGAATATAAACAATGAATGATGATCACGAACTGAAGGGCCCCGACGGCCGAACCATGTGGCCCCCGATGGATCCGGTAAATCTGAGCCCTAATCCCAATCCCCATGGCCACATCACCATTCCAACAACCCCCCAAGGTCCTCCAATCAACATGAACACCATCGAATATGATCTCCCAATCGAACTATCACAGCAAGGATGGCGCAAGTTCTGGTCCAAACGTGAGAATAGGCCCTACTTTTGGAATAAACTGTCCGGAGAGAGCCTATGGGAGATGCCAGTCTTGAAGCCTCAGTTCGATCCCATGACGGATCCACTGGGAATACAACATGTGCCTCCTCCACCACCTGTACCCACAGCCACAGTAGCTAAGAGAAGACCTTCAGATGAAATTATTGGTCCTCAAGCCAAGAAATTCATATTAGCTGGCCCGTGGGATCTCGATGTTCCTACAAATATTGTAATATTTGAGCGCCAGCTGTACCCCAATATGCATTCTCATCCCGAAGTGGAGATATTCAGATGCAGTCTCTTAATTAAGCTCAGGCAGTGCTACCAAGAGCTGTGCCACTCTAGAGAATCGATAGATGCACCCAAAGACTCCTTCAACCGATGGTTAATGGAACGTAAAGTTATTGATAATGGTTGTGATCCTCTCTTGCCAAGCAACTGCTACCCAGAAATCTCAATGGCCATGTACAAAGAAATTATGAATGACATACCTATAAAGCTTGTCAGGCCCAAATTTACTGGGGATGCTAGGAAACAATTATCTCGGTACGCTGAGGCAGCTAAGAAAATAATGGAATCTCGAAATGCTGAAGGGGAAAGCAGGAAAATTGTTAAATGGAATGTGGATGAAACTTTTCAGTGGCTCAGGAAAACTGTTGGGGCAACATATGATGACTATCAAGATAGGCTGGGTCACTTAAAACAACAATGTCAACCTCATCTTACATCCACAGTAAGTGTTATGTACTATTGAACTTGTTAAGTTTTGAGGTATATTGTTTAATTTCAAAACTTTGTTTTATGATAATATATGTTAAAGTTTGGAAATTTTCTCATTGTAGGTTCAATCATCAGTGGAGGGAATCTGCATGAAAATATACAATTTATCAACAGAGTATGCTAAAAAAGTAAAAGAAAAATCTAATGCAATTTTGAAAGAGCATGGAATGGAATTACCCCCTCCTGGAAGTTCAGTGATTAATGCAAGCACAAGAAAGGTATGGTGTTATCCAGTACAATTTGTCATACCTTGCCCCAGACTGCCAGTTGTCGACTATGTATCAGATAGAGATCAAGCGCTGCTCAGGTTTCAGGGAGAAACGTTGGCGGTAAACAGTACACATCTACAAAAATTGGTAATAACCAATGTCATGATGCAAATTTACCGTTGTTTATTCGTGTATTACCTTGCAGGAGCATCTCTATCGACACAGTTGCTTCGACGATCGAAAATTTGAACTTTTCATACCGAGGGTTTGGGTCTTGTTGAAGAGATATGCAACGTATTTCGGTATTAATCCGTTGCAACCAACAACGAACTCCGACGTACAAGATACGCAAGCTTCTCTGCCAATAACGGTGTTCGAATGTCTGCAAAAAATGTTCGGCGTTACTTTCGAGTGCTTTGCATCGCCACTGAACTGTTACTTTCGACAATATTGTTCCGCCTTTTCAGACTGCGACTCGTACTTTGGAAGCCGAGGGTATAACAAGATTGATACAAGTCAAACTGACAAACGTAATCTAATATTTCTCACTTTAGGCCGTTCTTACAACTGAAGGCTGTATCAGGCTCGTTCGAAGTGCATCCTCCTTACTGCGAACAACTCATGGAATCGGCCGTCGATCACATAGAGAAACTATTAACCGATAGTCTAGAACCATTGAGTTTCGTCATTTTAATGCCGGATTATCGAGATCCAACGCCGGTTGCTTTAATGCATTTAGAATCGAGTCAATTCAAGAAGAAGCAAGTAACTGTTCCAGCCTACGAACATGAATTCAGGCATGGTTTCCAGCACGTCCTAACAAAGTAAATGTGTTTCCTTCTCTGACTCTGACAACATAATTTAATTCTGTTCGTTCCTGCAGATCTCAACTGAATACCAGAGTGGGACACGGAACAGTTATATTCTGGTTACAAAATGCTGCAGGTAACCAAAGATGGGGGCCCACAGAGGAAAGAGTAGAATCACTGCTAGAAGCTTTCAGGCCGGGCAGGGAAAGAGAAAGGGACAGACAGGAACTGTTGAGCCCTACGCGGCAGGGCTCTACTTCAGATTCGAAGGAAGTATTACTACATTGAAAATCTTGTTTTGTTTGCTTCTCACTGCAGGCAGTGATTGGGGCACAGATATTTATTATGGTAGTCCTAGACCACATCCCTTTAATTCTCCATTACCTATCAGATGGAATCGTACGTTCTGAACGTCGTTAATTGTATATTAAGCGCTTTTCTTTACATCTTTTCCCATTTATACATACATATATATATAATTTTTATCGCATCACTCCTTTTTTTTATATTTATACGAAAAATGTACCTGAGGTTTATAAATTGACGGAATTATTTTATTTCGTGAGTGGGCGTATGTGCAACTACTTGCAGCTTGTGTTTTAATTGTTTCAATTTTTATTACAAATATATATATATTAATTAATATGAAACTGAAAAAAAAATATCACTGTAAATATATCGTATGAAAAAATAATAATGCGAAAATAAATCAAAGTTGAGATGGAAAGTCTAACGTTGTAAATTTTGTAACATAGCAATTTTATTATCTACAAGTCGTAGTGTGTTGAAAAGGAAAGAAAAACTGAAAACATTATTTATATAACTATTACTTTTTTTTGCTTAATTTATATATATATATAATTCAAAGAAACGTTTGTTCTATAAATAAATTGTAAAGTTATTAATGATTATATATATATATATCATATATTGATAATGTATATTAAAGACAGTCGAAAGCCCATTAATTTAAGATACACTTGTTTAATTTAGTTGATATAATAATCTGTTGATTCTACTTTAGCGGATGATACAATATTCGAAATTTGCTACTAATGATTATATGGAAATATTTTATAAATAAAAATAGATTTTGCAAATGTGACCTTATTTTCTCTAATTCAGATACTTCGGATTCTATTTAATGAAACAGATATAAACAATAGGATTTCATGCAATAATTATAAAATATCCGTGACACACATAGCTCAACTTTAAATCGCATAACAAACTTAAAGTTGAGCTACGTGTGTCACGGATATTCGTATATTTCTATGTTTGTATGAATGAAAATATGCAGATAATTGAATTCATTTTTTGAATGAGTACAAAGTAAAAAATAATTTTATTTTCAAAAAAATGCGAAAAAACCATTGCATTTTACTATATTTTTGTATGCGTTTTCGGATGACATTGGAATTAAACTTTAGTTGTTCGCGTTATTTCAACGGCACAAGTTTTCCTTTTTTATTTGTGACTCCATTTACAAATTTCAAATTCACAATGACTGACAACGTTAAAACCAAAGAAGTAAGTGTTAAATAAATGGAACGATGATTAACAAACTAAAAAAAAAACGTCCATTCCTTGCAGAAATACAATCTGAATACGCTAGAATTGATATCGATTTTGAAAGTATTTGGTTTCTCTGTAACCGAGGAGAACTTAGAGAATAGTGACTTGAATGACTCGACCAATCTAACAATAAAGATATCATGTGCATCTGGGACGCACACGACGTTGGTTAAACCGAAATTGGAAGTCAGTAAGGAGTCTGCTGAAAAAGTCTCGAATGTCACTACAACAATCGTGTGTATTCTAATTATGAGATGCGTTATATTATTGACAATTGTCCATTTCAGGAGAAATCTTTGATAAGTGCAGACCTAAAGGAGAAACTGCGAAAAGTGTTATTGCCCAATGCTTTTGACGAAGTATCGCAACCTGTGATTATACGCAGATATACGATGGATTGCTTGAAGCCTAGCAATTGGGAATTCGACACAAGCACCTCACCGCCGAAGATCACTTCCAGTCCTCTGGGCAGTTTGTCGCACTCTTCGGATCACCTGTCGATTTCATCTGATTCTGAACTGAAACTTATAACCAATCTGAATTCCATCAGCAAGTTAGCGCTAGATGCAGTCGACATTTACCTTAAGAACCATACGTATACAAAGAATCTACCAAAAAAGAGAATATCTGACATCAAGAAATCGAGTCCGGTAGTGGACAAACCCGTACCCTTAACGGGCTCTTACATTAAAATGAATAGCACTCCGACATTGAAATTGACGCCGAAGAAATTGGTCTCTGTTATAAATAAATCTAACTCAAACCAGATTTTAGAGAAGAAGAAGATGCCTCCCCCGTCCCGTTTGGCATTTCCAAAATCGAGGGTAAGTTTATTAGTAGCTTGTCCGCATTTCGAATAACGCTTAAATTGCTGCAGACTTTGGGAACTCCGACTTCCAAACTTGTTGGTAAGAAGGAAGACACGCCACGGCCCACGAACAAGATTAGCTTGCTGTCCAAACCGAATATGAGCAAGCTGGGAAAAACGGATTCGTTGGTTAGCGGAATTTCCAGAATCAAAACTCCGAGCAGACCTACCAAACAGTGGCTCTGAATGACGGCAACGGTTTATTGAATTGTACGTTTATTGTTTTATAATATGTTGATCTTAAATTTTTAAAATTGTATATTATCATAAAATGTTGAGCAGAGATAAGTATTCCTTCGAATTTATTTTTAGTATATTTCAAAACTCTAATCATCAAACAACTTGAAGTTTTAAATTTAGCTTGTGTACGACATACCAAACAATTACATATCTGTATTTTCTTCAAAAGATATAAAAAATAAATAATTTTAAATTAGTCGTTAGCCTTAAATACTTTCAACCAACATTCATAATCCCCTATTCCCATTCCAATTCCGACTGAACGCATTACAATTAACAAGAGTATCTTTAGAAAACATCGATTTTCTCGATAACTGGAAATGCTACAAATATGAATGATAACTCCGATTAATGCTAAATGAACAAGCTTTCCAATGAGCTATCATTCATCCTTGTAGCTAGTACGGTTTTTCTGTAAATGACAGTCAAAGTTGAAAAAATATTTTTGAAGCCACAAAAATCGGGTGTCTTTACAAATCATTGAATTTCTTGATAACTGGAATTGCTGCAAATATGAATGAGCACTCTATTTAAAGCCAGATGAACAAGCTTTCCAATGAGCTATAACTCATCCTTGTAGCTAGTACGGTTCTGTAATTCACTGTCAAACTTGAAAAAATATTTTTTTAAGCATCGAAAATTGGGTGTATTTACAAAACATTGAATTTCTCGATAACTGGAAATGCTACTAGTATGTATGATGATTCTAATTAAAGCTAAATGAACAAGCTTTCCAATGAGCTATCACGCATCCTTGTAGCTATTACGGTTTTTCTGTAATTCAATGTCAAAATTGAAAAAATATTTTTTAAACCTCGGAAATCGAGTGTATTACCAAAACTTCGATTTTCTCGATAACTAGAAATGCTACAAATATGAATGATGACTCTAATTACAGCTAAATGAACAAGCTTTCCAATGAACTATAACTCATCCTTGTAGATAGTACGGTTTTTATGTTATTCAATGTCAAAGTTGAAAAAATATTTTTTTAAGCATCGAAAATTGGGTGTCTTTACATAACATTGAATTTCTCGATAACTGGAAATGCTACAAATATGAATGATGTCTCTAATTAAAGCTAAATGAACAAGCTTTCCAATGAGCTATATTTCATCCTTGTAGATAGTACGGTTTTTCTGTAATTCAATGTCAAAGTTGAAAAAATATTTTTTTAAGCATCGAAAATTGGGTGTCTTAACAAAACATTGAATTTCTCGATAACTGGAAATGCTACAAATATGAATGATGACTCTAATTAAAGCTAAATGAACAAGCTTTCCAATGAGCTATATCTCATCCTTGTAGCTATTACGGTTTTTCAATGTCAAAATTGAACAAATATTTTTTAAGCCACGGAAATCGAGTGTATTTACAAAACATCGATTTTCTCGATAACTAGAAATGCTACAAATATGAATGATGACTCTAATTAAAGCTAAATGAACAAACTTTCCAATGAGTTATAACTCATCCTTGTAGATAGTACGATTTTTCTCTAATTCGTTGTCAAAGTTGAAAAAATATTTTTTTAAGCATCGAAAATTGGGTGTCTTTACAAAACATTGAATTTCTCGATAACTGGAAATGCTACAAATATGAATGATGACTCTAATTAAAGCAAAATGAACAAGCTTTCCAATGAGCAATATCTCATCCTTGTAGATAGTACGGTTTTTGTGTAATTCACTGTCAAAGTTGAAAAAATATTTTTTTAAGCATCGAAAATTGGATGTCTTAACAAAACATTGAATTTCTCGATAACTGGAAATGCTACTAGTATGGATGATGACTCTAATTAAAGCTAAGTGATCAAGCTTTCCAATGAGCTATATCTCATCCTTGTAGCTATTACGGTTTTTCTGTAATTCAATGTCAAAATTGAACAAATATTTTTTAAGCCACGGAAATCGAGTGTATTTACAAAACATCGATTTTCTCGATAACTAGAAATGCTACA
>JAFMTC010001241.1:0-13121 GCA_018845635.1 Nicrophorus orbicollis
AATGTGATATCAGATTTCTTTGGAAATCTGTCCAAAACACGCGAAACTGTAATCTCATAATTTCTTCAACGTAAAATATGTATGCATACATATTTATTCAATATATAACTTATTAAATATAAACAATATATATAACATTCCGCAATTCATTGAGTATAAGACACAAGTAGTAAATGTTCTCATGTATAGCTGTATCCAAATTACAGCTTTTAGGTTATTTAAAAGCGAAAAAGTGATGAAAAATTAACAATTAAACTGCAATACAACTACACAATGTATTTTATTCGTAATATATGGTTAAGAAACGTTTATACTGATGTTAAAGAAAACGTTATATACATGTAATAAACGTTCTCATATATAGGTGTGTCATAATTGTGTCGCAAATGACAGCTTTCAGGTTATTTAAAAGCGAAAAAGTGGTGAAAAACTAACAATTTAGCTAAAAAACTACTACATAATGTATTGTATTCGTAATATACGGTTAAGAAACGCTCATTCTAATGTTAAAGAAAACGTTATATTTATATTAATCAATTTATCATATTTAAAGAAATTATTAGAAATAAAAATATCGTTTACTTAAATTAATAAAAGTTTTGAAAATAATATCTATATTAATGCCATTAAATTTGATGTTAATATTGAAAACCACGTTTGGTTTAAAATAAACATTCACATTCAACATATGTTTTATAATTACAAAGCGTGATAATTTTAATAATGTAAATAATAAAAAGAAACAAAAAGTTATTCAGTGTGTAAAATATTGCTATAAGCATGATATTTATGAAATAACAGTTTCTCATTCCATTTTATTACTTATATAAAAGCATCCATTAAAAAAACTAATAAAAAATGTTTTAATATTTTACACGAAATCATTTTTCGAATTTATTTTTCTTTATTAAAATATGATGATATACATTTTGTAGATAATAATTTTTATTGCAACAACCAAAAGAAAAATACATACTGAAAATAATGGAAATACAAAAAAATATATAATTATTGCTGCAAATGGCTATAGACCATAGGTCTTTTTGTCCGGGAAATTTTGTAGATTATTGCATTTTTTTTTCTGATTCAACAAAACTTGACCAAACAAAGTTTTGAATGTGTTGAGCATTATGGATTTTCTTTGCGAAGAGGGTGAAAGGTAATCGTATTTATTTAGAAAATTGTCTGTCCACTTCTTCTTTCCGACCACTCTGATTTCAACCATTGTGTCGAGGAGGTTCTTTTTTAAGAATGCGCAGCCACTGAATGGGTCCTTTAATTAAAACGTTGTCAGGTGCAGGATAAATACAGGGTCCTGCGGAAACGCGAGTTGATTTCCTCTATTTCCGGTCCAGACTCCCCCTTTCAGGAGTGGTCAAACTAACCGAGCCACGGTTAAAAGCACTAATGGAACCGGTCTCTCCGGGCTAAATATCAATATTTTCTGCAGACATATATTTAATCCAGAAGAGTAGTAGGAGGGGAAGGGAAGAAATGGAAAAAGGCTGCCCATTTGGAGGTAGGTCTTCTAATTGAAAACGATTCTTTCCCCGCAATGATGCGTTCGAGGGTGGTTCGATAATTAACTGCCGTATAGAATCGCGCGTTATTCCGGGACTCGAGGTTGTTATAAAGGAGAGGAAAAATAAGACACCCACAGCTTTAGGTAATTACAAAGGACGATGCAAGAGAGAGAGAGAGAGAGAGTGAAAGAATGAGACGGATGTAAAGAGATGAAAAAATTGCAGGAAGCGAAGCGGGAATCAATAGCTTCCATCAGCATCCGGGGATTATCTCACGAACAATATCAAGAACCGCTTCCTCCGCGTCTTAATTGGAAAACAATCCCCTACTTTATAGGCAGAGTCGGAATTAAGAGGGAAGGAATATGGCGGTCGGTGGAGGCCTCCCTTTTCGCACGCGATTCCCCATTTTATCGGGCCTCACTATTTGCGTTTATTAATTGCACAGGCATAAATCATGTCCTCCGGTGTAGTTTCATATTTTGTTCAACAAGAAAACACCAGACACGGCAGCTTTGCAGATTTCGATCTGGACAACGGCAACCACATTCATCACATTTCCAACACGTGTTACGTTCATTAATATTTTCTCAATTAACTCATACATACCTAAAGCCACATTCGTTACGACTTATCAAGATCGGCCACTGCTCACCCATAACCGGCAGCCCCTCACATGCGCGCTCTTAAAAATAACTATTTCGCATTCAAATTCGGCTTAACGAAGGCAGAAAACCGAGGTGCTGTGAACGCAATTTGCATATTTGCAGGTGAAAACTTTGCACACCCCCGATTTAAATTTCAATCGCCTTCCAGATTACAATGCAATAGTTTCTCGAAAAGGAAATCGTTCTTTCGGAAAGCACTTTATAATCTCTTCCATTTATTTAATTACAAATGCAACGATATTTAAACGAATGCCAGTATAATACAGCAGAGTTGCCGAATTTGGACCGGTGCCTAAATTTAGCCACTACCGTAACTTAAACTTTGCAATAATGCAAATTGATTCGTTAAGATCTAATATTTAGGCATAAAATATTGTTTTGCAATTGCTGGAAGAGCTGAAGCTCTTCAACTTTTACAAAAAAGAAAATTTATCAAAATGTATTAACTTTAATAGTAATAAAGGATATTCAAAAAATAAATGTAGTAAAGTACATTGTAACATATAATATTAATAACAAATAAATTTCAAATAGTTTAAGTATTGTTAGACATTTTGCTTTAGTAAAAGAGTTAGTTTACTAAAGCAAAATGTCTAACAATATTTAAACAGTAACCGACCTTCAAAATGTAGTTCAAAACGTGAAATATTTTCAATTATTTGAAAAAGCTCCAATGTTTGGACCAAATAATTTATAAATTAATCAAACTAACTTAGGGGAAAACAAAGATTTTAGACTGAGGAATTGTCACACATTATTGTATTCACTATTCCTTTTTCCTTTCTCGGAAATTAAATAACTGTTTATATAACCGCAATTAGAATCAAGTAAGTATGTAATATCGTTCCCTGTATAATCATTTTATATATAAAAAAATATCGCAGATGGTTGATGTCCCGTGACGATCCGACGTTGCTCGTAGGTGGAGCAAATCCATTAAGCTTCAGACAGGAGTGATGTATTTTGTAGCTTTCAGGTAATCGTTCGATTGATTACTACTACACACAGTTCTAGTACATGACACTGTTTTAGGAAAATTGCTGACTTCACTTAACTCCTTATAGGATTAGCGATTCATGTAATATTCAACTAGTTAATCCGATTATACGCAATTCTCTCATTCAATTCACGCATTCTCGTGTGCTCAATATTCAGCTCCAAGTCCTATGGAAAATCATCCAATTAGAAAATTGAAAGCAGATTAAAGATTAACCGGATTTAAATCCAAACCCAAAAGCACGATTTTACAAATTCAAACAAAACACACATCTTAATCTTATCCTGCTAGGATTAAAATTTAGTAGTAAATAAATACTAAATTATTAAAATCATCATTTTCAGGAATGATTCATTAAGTTAGCTTATGATTGATTTTATATTTCGGTTCTTATTCTCGTAGAAGAAAAAATATTTTCAAGTTAATTGCATAATAATTAACATTTGTTTCTTATTACTTACGACTTTCTTCTTAAAAATTTGTATCCGCAAAAAGAAAGCTTTTCAAAGTGATTTTCATGAATCTTTAAACGGATTTTATATTCAGTTAATTAAATTCGGTATATTCAAGCATATAAAAAATACATTTGTATTGCAATTAACCATTTTTTAACTCGAAAAATGATCGTAACAATTTATTCTCATTTATACCCGCATTTTCCGAATGATTTCCATGAATGATTCATTAAGCTTTCGACTGCTCGAAAACTGTATCGTTCCATAATGTAATTAAAGCTCACATCCTAGGAGATGCAAGGAAATTTAACGGTGTAGCTCGTAAATAAATTTATTTTCACGCGATAAGTGAAAAGTTTTCTAGTCGGCATTTAAATTTTAATTGCGTCCGAGATTAAACTAAAGCGAATCCTTTTATTTGCCGCATAGCGAAACTTTTCGCCAGTTATAATCTCATCGAGAGTATGAAGAAATGAGTGCAAGTTTCTACAGGCCCAACGAAATGTCGGTACCCCAAGTTCTGCAGCTTTCATCCTTGTTTTTCCCTCAACATTTTCCGTTTTTTTTCTCCAGAAAATAAATAAACAAGCAGAGTTCGTAAGGAAGCAGCAAGGAGGAAACTTGGGAGTAATATATATAAAGGACGATTTTAAATTAGCATACAACAGGTATATATCCATAATGGGGGGAGCCTGGCGTGCTGAAAACTTCCCTTTTGTTTATCGCCAAACTTTGCTTACTGTCTCCTCTGAACCAACCCCCCCAAAAAACATCGGCTTCGCAGCAAAGCCCGATCTTCGTCGTTCCTGCAAACCCCTCTCGCCGCAATTAAATTCAATCGGAAATACTTCCATTCGCTCCCCCGAAAAGCTTGTTCACTTAGCCGGATTATTTTTACGTTTTTTTTCTCCTCCTTCTTTTTCATCGTAACTTCACTTTTCTCTTTCGTTTAGTTCACAGGGTGGAATCCTGAATTAAAATTTGAAGGGATGCAAACGGAGATGGGTCGGATGTGAAAAGGGAGGTGTGAGGAGGGGTTTGTTCGGAGAGAAGCGCTTCCGTCGAGGAATTTCGGTCGGATAGCATGTGTAGACTTTCCATTTTAATTAAGGGAGAAAGCAATGCGTTTTGTTTGCTGGAGTTTTGGAGAACCCTTGTTATGACCCACATTCGTTTCGCCACCGGCAAGACGTTATCTTCAAGACACTTCACTGCACCCTCCATAGCAACGCCGAAAAAAGTTTGTTCAAGGACCCTTCGCAATTATATCACATATTTTTCACCACGACACTCATATACAGCTTAACTTTCGTCCGCACTTATTAAATGTACTAACGTTGCCATCGCAGCAGCTGCACGTTTTTTGAAATGACTCCCTTTGTGACTACAATGAACACTTGTCCATAATAGACTACATTCAATCAGTAACACTTTCATAGAACAACCATCCTCTTAAAAGTTTAATTTAACACAGTCCTACGATCAACCTTAAGTGACAAATTTGACTCAAGGTGACTGCTTCGCAAATATTCGATTACATTGAGTGTTAAAGGTTGAGAAAATCAATTCTCTGATAATAGGAAATATAAAAAAAAGAGTATGAAATGAAATGCATAAACCGTAATAAGAATTACTTGTCATGATAATTTAGGAAGCGTCTTCCCAGGTGATTTACGATTCCTTAATAAATCGAATATCAACCCTACACATCCACGGCAATAAATAAATCTGGGTTTGTTATTTATTAGAGGCCTGCATACTACTCAATTGTATTTCGAACCTCCCCCGTTTCTTTCGCTCTTAGTCTTATCCTTATCCCTTTCCTTTTTGCTTCCTCCTCTTATTCCTTGGCCTGGAGAACACATGAAATATTGCCGGGCTATTAAAGAAAAAACGCCGGACATTTTTTGCCGCTGTGTATGTGTGTCGTAAAGTGGAAATGAAATATGGAATTCCTTCGGTGGAAGCCGCTTATATGTAGCGACGTTCGCATGATGCAGAAAAAACGATACATCAAATATATATATGTATATACGTATATAGCAGCCACTATATATCCGAAGGCCAGATATAACGAGAAAACTTAATCGCCGCTGCAGATAAATCAATCGGAAAACGGATTTATTTTGGCCCTTTGATATGGAGATGCCCGTTCCCCCATCATTTTATTCTTCCCCTTTGATGTGGTTTACCTGAAACAAAACATTTATCAATTAATTTGCTGGCGATGCGAACACGAGTAGAAATGAAAAGCTGAGAGCAACAGAAAATGAGCACACATTCCACTGAAAAGACGAAAGCTTTTCATCGGAGTAGTTTCTAATGTATATGTGTGTGTGTGCGCGTTGCTCATTTCATGTTGCGTTTTTTTGTCTTTGGCATGGAAAGTTCATACCGTATAGTAAGCATGAGTATTATAATAACCCACATGACACATTTCCACCCCTTTACATGAATAATCAATTTACTGGATGCATTGTTCCTAGCCTTTTCCCCATTCTTTTGTTTCCTTGTACAAAAGCATAGACGTCGTTGTCGTTTTTTTAATAAGGAAAACAGTAAGAGATAGCTTATATGTCAATGCATGTGAGCAGTTTCTAAAATTCGAATATCATGTTTCTGTATTTTGTTTTCAACTATAAACCACGGATTTTCATTATTTTAATTGAACGTGTATATATTCATATGGTAAGTAAAAATATAACATTATCCTACTTCCACTCTGCGTGACATAAAATAAAAATATCTGTTAAACATATCAACTACTATATGTACAGAGTTACACACAGTGTGCAATAAAAGCTGTCAGTTTCAATATCATCAGACACTATGGTAATAGTAATTTATACATTTGACAGATAATTAAGTCTCATTTAAAGCATAGTGTTAATTCAACTTGCATCAGCATTAAAGAATTTAATATAAAAATACCTGTAGACGTTAAATTTTAATAATTCATACATAAATTATATTCTATTAAAATATTAATTAAATCTAAATATTTGTTTAAACAAAAACTTCGTCCGTAATTTAAACAAATTTTGGGTATTATAATAAGTATATGTGCACTTATTTTAATACCCAAAAACGTAATAAAAATAATTAAATAAATACAAATTAAGTGTTACAAAGGGCTATTGACCGTATTAAGGGTATTTCCGTCCATATATATAATAAATTATACAATAAAATAAGTTACATTCTTATTAAGTTTCTGTAAAACAGTATTTTTCCAATATATTCGAACCAATTATTGATAATATAACAGATTTGGCGAAAATAATAGTAAATTTGTATAAAATTACTATACAAAAGTGTATTTATAGTTAATTTTTTGATTACTAAAATATTGTCAAGTCTCTTTTTAAATAGATTTTTCTGCGATTTTTAAGTCCTCAACAGAATATGTGAAGTAATTTTGAAATCATTTTATTCCTTGAATCACCAGTGTTTTTATAGAATTTTCTATTAGAGTGTTTCAATAAATTCATGTTGTTGTTGCTGGTTTTTCATACATGTAACTTCAATTAAACATTGTACATCAACTGCTCTCATTTTTTATGTTCAACTAAATAGATTATAGATTATAGAAAGAATTTTCATCTGTATTTTGATATAGGATTATAGTTATTATTTTCACAATGTAATAATTCAATTTTCAATTTGAAACATTTTTCTTTATTACTCTTAAAACTGCGAACTTAAAAGTAGATTAAGAACTAAGAGGTTAACAATAACAACAACATATGGAAATTGTTAACAAAATAATAACAAAAGAAGATTTTCATGGCTAAGTTACAATTTAAATGTTCATAAGTTCATAATGTAATAATATTCTTTTAATATTTTATAATTTGTAAAAAGTTTGTTTATTATTATTGGTTAACAAATGTTCTACTAATTGTTTATAAAATATTGCAAAACCCCCGTTTTTTCCAGGTAAAAAATATTCGTGTATTTCTCAACATTAGAGTTAAAAATTAAGTATATAAGTTATTATGCAAATTTCATAATAATACTTATTGAAATGATTCTTATATAATAATACCAAAAAATTGCATGAAAAATGATGAACTTAGATCCATTGCTTAATCCTCGAAATAGTATATAAAGAAACATATTACAATAATTTTAGAAAGCATTCTCGACTTATTTTGGAAGAGGAGTTCCAAGACTTTCAATTATTATACATCTTACGAGTATTGCAATTGAAATTCCAAACGCAGTGTATTGTCAGGTTCTCTCACTCATCATGAAAACATACTGATAGCTTTGAAAAATACCGTTATGCTATTGTTATTATTATTTCCCTGGCGAAATGAACTGTCATCAATAGCTTTTTGAGACAGTTTAATATTTTATTTAATTATTATTATGATTATACGAGTATATTATTGTAATTAAATAATGTTTTGTCTATAAATAGATCTGCCAATTTCACCAATTTATTTGATCTATTTTAAAATAATCTAGTTTACCTAAATCATATTTCAGTACATCTGCTGAAAAGTGAGTAAATAATCCATTTATAAATAGACATGAATATTTTTAACGCAGTATAATGAAATCGCCTATATATTTGGAGGCATAGAGTAATTGAATACCACGTTATGCCACTCAGATTACATATGAATCTATATTAAATTACATTTTTAATACATTTATTGTTTCGGGGGCTGGATGCGATTTTTTTTTCAATTGATATTTTTTTGTATTGAAGGCAAACGAAACTGCCTCAACCACCGCTGCCGCTTCGTGTGTTAATTGAATGTTATTGCAGCCCACACATGCGTGCATACATACGTGTACACATGTACATAGAAATTGGTAATATCCTACAACAGTTCTATTTATACATGAGTATGTATGGCTTTTCGAATTTACTATTATTGCCGTGTTGTAACAAATAGAGGACGTTTTTATATGTCCATTATTTACTGGACTTGTTCAACTGCCTCAGTCAATGAATAGCACCACAAATCAAATTATATCAAAGCACATTCGTACGCATTAGAGTATATTTTAAAATGGGTCAATATAATAAGTGAGGCTATTTATAATGTAAAATGACTTTAATAAATTTACAAGATGTACCAAATTATTAGAAATATTAAATTATAGTAAAAGTGAATAATAATACTAACATTAATTACTACATCAAATACAAAAAAACTATAGTAATAAAGAAATACAAATAAAGATACATAGGTATTTCTGTCTTAATTATTTGATTCATATTTTTATATATACACCCATACCTCGCTATACGGTCACTCTTCAAGTTTTCGATTTACGGCCTAAAATGTTTCGCTATAACAGCAAAAAAAACTTTTTCGATGTCGATATATCTACATATTGTCAATCTTGCGCAAGCGCAATAATTGATTCCTTATACGGATTTTCGCTTTGCGGCCAAGTTCCGAAGAACGTATCTAGGCCGTAAAGCGAGGTATGTATTATACTATTCAACTACGTTCAGTTATGTGTGGCTTCTATTGAAAATTTAAATACGTTCTCTAATATTTCAGATCTTCTCCACAAATCTTACTAAATTGACTAGATAAGTAAAATGCTCATCTTTGTGGGTGGTCGTGTATTTCAGTGGTATTTTATCTGCTTATTTCATGCTATTGGATATACAATAATGTGGCTTTTCATAATTTATGAAAAATCGGAAAGTGGATCTCGATGACCTCATGTAGCCTGTAATTTAATATAATTACACAATTTTGTTGAGTGTAACATATAGTATTAAATTTGAATAGAAATTTTCCAGCTAACAAATGAAACAAACTTTTCAAAACAATATCTTTATGAAATAATGTTTTTATAAAAAATGCTATTGCTGCAAAAAAACTGTAGATCTTTCTGTCATACAAATAACTTATTTATATTACTGGATTGTTATTTTATTTATTTTGAAGGACTTCTGTCAATGTTGTGAAGTCATTTTGACATTTGATTGATATTCTTTTCTTTTAGTTTACTTTAGAATACGTAGATTGCACATTTTTTTATACATTTTTATACTAATTTAAACTAATAATTGTAAAAAAAGCTTAGAAAATGTCTTATATAATTCGTTTTAAAGATGCAGTAATAATTAGTTTCTGTCTCCAAATTGTTATATATTTACAAATATTACAATATATTATAAGGACAAAATATGCGGATCTTCGAAGTTTGAAATGTTTACATCATTTAGGAAATGTGTGTTGACCGTAATGTTGCAAGAGGCTTTACATAAGCAATGACGGCGATGGTAAGTGGCCTCTGGGGTCACATTTAACAGTTCAAATCATGCCAATCCCGTATTGGGAAGAACTTGCAAATGGGTTTCTGCATGAGTAAGTCGTACGTTAGAATATTGAAAAATCAAATATTTCACGTTTATCGGTTTTTCACTTCCGCTGTTAAAGAATACTACATTTTATGAAAGTAAATAAATTTGATATTTAATATTTGTATGTATGATATATAGAACTGTACATATGACCGCAGTATTTACACCTACCCACTCATGTAGTAATTTATAATCAAACAATAAGTGTACCTTTCAAATATTCTAAAATTGAATTGAATTATTTCGATCGAAATCGACATTTTTATTACTTGTGGCGCCAATGAATTATATATGATCACTCCGAAGTTCAAATATAACGACTTACGTAATCAATGGTCCGTCTCGCTGATTAAATCAAAACACGTTTTATTATAGCTAATTATTGATAGCTGAAAACGAAAACATTCGATGCAATACAATCGATTACATTTGAATAAGAATTATAAATAATTAACAAGCGTTAATTAAATTAGTGTATTATATCAGAAACATGATTCCCCGTAATTTTCGTAAGAACATAAGACTAATTGAAATCGTCGTTTATTATCAATTTGAAAATCGTAAGCATCACGTTCCAATTTATAGCTATAATTAAGCCCGGTTTATTATCCAGTCGAGCTTAGATTATTCCTAGGCCTAATAAAAGTAAATCCTATCAGTGGAATGAATGGACGAGTTTTGGGATTATGCTGACCCAACGTTATCTTCGTATAATCACCGTTCCTTCTTCCAGTATAGAAATTTAACATAGTTAATCATAACTTTAGGATTACAATAACTAATATGATCTATTACACAGGGAAATAGAAACTAAAACTACTAATATATGATAACAATATTGTAAATGCTTTTGTTTAGATTATAAATTATTGACAATTTATTTGATGAATAATCAATTATTCAGATGATAAATTATAATTGAAAAATATTTATATTATACTGAATATATAAATAAATATATAATTAAACAGTTAACAAAAAAAAATAATGTAACAGTAAACAAAAATAATATAAGAAAAAAAGAAAACACAATTATTTCCAACGCTACAAAGGGCTATAGACCATAGGTCTTTCTGACCCAGTAACGTATTTAAACATTATAGATTTTGTAAATCATAGACACTAGTATCACGATTTCATGATTAGTATCAAGGTTTTCCTCTCTTAAGATCAATAAAAAAATCATAGACACTACTCTTTGAGTAAATTGTGTTACATAATAAATTACTTATTTTAGTCAGTGTTTCCATTTAATTTCTTGTATTTTCAATTTGTTTCCTTTCTTTCTTTCAATGTATGAATTTCGTATAGTTAATCACAACTTTCGAATTACTTGGAGAAGTTAAAGTGCATGCATAGCGAATGCCTTTTGCGAGTATAAATCATCGGCAATTTCTGCGTTCGTCGCCTTGGAGCTATTTGTAAGCAAGTTATTAAAACTATAAAAAGAGGTGAGTTCAACTTTAGCGGAATGCAAAGCAAAGTCGAAATGGTTTATGGTCTTTGGATTTCCGCAGCATTTTTCTAGACTCGTTCCGATGAAGGTGTGCGTGTTAACTGCTCATATTAATAAATAACGTGGCAATAAAACTTTGTATTCGGCCTCCAAACAGAAAGCAAACGCACAGAGAGAAAAAGGGACACAAATATTAATATTATTAATAATAATAATGATGAAAAAAGAACAATATTATAAAAAAGGAGAGAGCACGTTCCACATGCAATCCAGGCTTATGAATTTTTAATGCAATATTGTAGGTCTCGGTGCCGTTTAGCTCTTTAGAAACGATACAGAATATGCACATGCGGGACTTGAAGTTCTCCAGCCGTAGTCATATTATTTGCATCTCGTCCACCATAACTGCATTCAAATCTCCATTCAATATATACAAAACGGGTAAGCAATTTCGAATTTCCGCTCCCCTTTGTGTATATGTAACAAATCGAACCGAGTATTACCCAGGCATTAGCATTACGTGCACGTGTGCTTCAAGAGCTTTCATCATCATCATTGAAATATGCTCAGTACATTCCCAAAGTTCATTTACGCCCTGCGTAGACTCATCATTCCCACATTCGTTACGCCATTTGCGAGAGAGAGTTTGTTTGAAAAGACTACCCTCACGATTCCTGAAATATATATATATACAAATATAAGGAATTGAAGGCCTCGGGAATATTTCTGCAATCTTTGAAGTACTCTCAAATAGAGAGCTATTCAGAATTTCTTATTTTTGTTATAACTGGAGCATATTATAGATTAAACCATACCGTGAAATCTTGAACATAATACGAATAGTAATGCACGAAGGTTTTCTCATAAAACTCGCATATGATATGTAGCTATTTTAATAATTGAATTGAATAATATTGTTGTTAAAGGAAAATCGTTTTAAACAAAAAATAAAGAACGACGGTAAAATTTCCCATTTTCAGTAAAAGAGGAAATAATAAAAGGAAATATGTGATTGGTCAATTTATCCAAAATACCTACGAAGGAAAAAATTTACGATATAATAGATAAAAAAGGAAGTAAGCAAGTTGCAGAAGTTTTTGATGAGTTTTCACATATTTCTAACTATATTACACCACAAAAAGTGATAGAATGGAACACTGCGAATGTTTCAAGCGAAATTCGTTGAGACAAATTGTTCCAACACGTTCATGCTAATAATTTGAATCATACAAATTTTCATTTGAATCATACGAATATATTTTATGTACATCAAACATGCACGAACGAAAAAATACAGTTGCAAATTATAGACTTAAGCAATGTTAATTATCATGAATTTCATGTAAAATTAAATAATTCAAATCAAAAACAAATATACTATATTGAATAAATAAGTTCATTATTTTCAAGTATTCATTTCCATACTTTTCATTAAACTCTAAATAAATGTGTTTTCTTGAATTTCCTAAAATTTACTATTATATTTAGTGTTACGAATATGTTGAAGAGATATCATACTTTTTTAAGATAATTGAAAATATTTAATGAAACAAATGGCGCGAAGCTTTTACATTAGGCATGCTGTTTATTCAATACGGATTATCCGAACTGTATGTAATAACAATGGCAGATAGTGTATTTGTTGTTTATGGGATTATATTGAGTACAGTGCGTGTAGC